>JAQIUQ010002241.1:0-16716 GCA_030378365.1 Hybognathus amarus
TTTTTTAATGCAGAAATTGCTTAATAACATGTTGAATTTGTTTACATTACTAGTCTGTTAAACTCATTTGTCAAGTACTATGAGAAATAAACACAAAAAGGATTGTGGATTTTTTCTCTTACTTAATATTTTTTAATGAATGGGAACCAGAACCGGAATCGATTGGGCGTGAGACCGAATCGATTTGGCAGAACCGAATTGGAAACCGGAAAATTTCTTCACGATTCCCAACCCTATTTGCCTTTGTGTAAAAGTCGCAAGTTGTGGATTCCTTGAAATGACCGGATTTCGCTTTCAAAATTTTGCGGATCACGTCCTCATGTTACTTACTGGCAAAATACCTGTAGACTTTTAAAATATTTATGAAATTAGATTGCGAAAATGGCCTGCAAATACCATTTTCATGTTGACTTTACGCACAATTCATAGCATTTCACACCTCATAGAGGTTAAAGTGAAATTGTTTTATAGTTTCCATAGTATTCATCAATATTACTGACACACTCACTGTTGTCCAGTGTGTAGAAATGAACTGTCCCTCAGTGGGAAGCTTGTCATCCTTGACATTTGGAAAACAACCCACTGAAAATTCAGCATGAGACAATAACCCCATAACCTAAGCATTCTTTAAAAGATGTGTTAGTGTTCTTAACCACTGAAGATTAATGATTACTTGACATACAGTATTAAGTATTTTAACCATATATGTCTTTTGTGTGTGTGTCCTGTCTTCGTGTATCCCACAGCAGTTTGACGGTATGGGCTGTAGCGGACGTCGTCGTCCATGATGGTGACTCAGGACTATAACGCACTGAAGGAGAACGGAGATCTGTGTCACGCAGGGTGAGGCAGTGCAGATACTGGCCACCGAACCAGCAGAACATGTACCTGGTGTTTCGACCCGCTAACAGCCAATCACCAGCTGCGGAGGGCTGGGTCCCGGGACACATCTTGGGTCCCCTCACTAAACCCCTCATAGACACTACTGCAGACTCAAACATCAAGTAAGTGTCAGTCAATACTAACTGGAGCAATGATTGGATTATTTCTTTTTTCTTAAACTGCACGCCCGTTTTTGAACACCCTCCCCCACCCATTCTGTTGGAACTAACCCGGATGCTTTGGACCATTTTGCACGGGAACATTTGATTTTCTTCTTGAGCTTTTTTTCTGGGCTAGAAGTTAAAAACAAACAGATAAATGTCGAAAGGACTTTCAGCGAAGCTTCCACGTCGTTGTTGTTTTGTAGACTGAGGATTTGCCAAGAATCTTACATCAGTGTGGAAAGCGGACACGTCTGAACACTTATTTTCAGTTGCTAACACCATTTTCGTTGTTTATTATATATATTTTTTTGTTGTTGTTGTTGGTATGATTTTTCTTTTTGTTTTTTGTGTGTTTGTAAAGAAAAAAGAAAAAGTGAAAGGAAGGCCGTCTGAAGGATATGGCCTGTTTCTCCTGGCGGAGAACATATTCTGTTGTCTATGGCAATTTTTTTATAGATTGTGTATTTGTTTTAAGTATTTGTATTGTTTGTATAGACTTTTGTTTTCTTCTCCACAGGTTGGCCATTTACTGTACCCTACTGTTGGTTTGTTTACTGTTTGTAGCACATTCCTGTAAAGAGCCTTTTGCACTATTTAAGTGAATCTTTATTAATGAAGTCAGGTTTGTGCAATAGAACTACAGTTGCAATGTTGTAGTGTAACTAATGATTTGAAATGTATTATATTAAATATGTAAAATAAAATTTTGACATGCGCATGACTTAACACGGCTCAGTCAAATAGACTGCTTTTGTTTTAATATAAAATAAAAGTGCCAACTGAATGCTAATCGTACATTCAAAGACATCCTTCATTGTGTTTGTAGTGGTGCATCTTGTTTTTATTATGTCTTTCATTTGTTTTATTTCGTAATGTAGTGTGTAGAACACTTATTTTGCGTTTGTACTAACCTCCGCGGTCCTTCACAGTTTGTGTGTGAAGCAGAATTTACTGTGAATGATGTGAATGATTGCTGTTCTCACACAAACCATGTGTCCACCATGGTGTAAAGTATGTAGATTTACTGTATATACATACACTATCCTTCCAAAAAAAATAACAGTTTTTTAATGTTTTTTGAAAGAAGTTCTTCGTCTGCTCACCAAGGCTGCATTTATTTGATCAGAAATACAGTACAAAATGGAATAGTATTACTATTTTAAATGAACTGTTTCTATTTGAAAATATTGTAAAATCTAATGTATTACTTTGATGGTAAAGCTGAATTACTCCATTCTTCAAGTGTCACATGATCCTTTAGAAATCATTGCTCAGAGAAACATTTTTATTAGCATCAACATTGAAAACCGTTGTCCTGCTGTAAAGATTTTGTGGAAACTGAGACTTTTTTCAGGATAATTTGAATGGAAAGTAAAAAATGTCAAAAACAATGTCTTTATTGGCACTTTTAAACACATTTTTGGATCCTTGCTGAATAAAAGTGCTAATTTTATACATACACTACCGGTAAAAAGTTTAAGATTGGTAAGATTTTTTATGTTTTTAAAAGAAGTCTCTTCTGCTCACCAAGGCTGCAATTTTTTTATACAAAATACACAAAAAACACAGTAATATTGTGAAATATTATGACAGTTTAAAATGACTTTTTATGTTAATATATATTAATATGTAATTTATTCCTCTGAAAAAAGCTGAATTTTCAACCATCATTACTCCAGTCTTCAGTGTCACATGATCCTTCACAAATGCACTCTAATATGATGATTTTTATGCTCCAAAAACATGTATGATTATTATCCATGTTAAAAACAGTTTTACATTTTTATTTCAGGATTCTTTGATGAATAGAAAGTTCAAAAGAACAGCTTTTATCTGAAATGGAAAGCTTTTGTTACATTAAACACTACCCTTTAAAAAGTTTGGGGTCAGTAAGAATTTGTATTTTATTTTTGGGGGAAATAAATAAGAAATCAATACTTCTATTCATCAAGGATGAGTTACATTGAATCAAAAGTTACAGTAAAGACATTTATAATGTTAGAAAAGATTCTAATTAAATAAATGCTGTTCTTTGAACTTTCTATTCATCAAAGAATCCTGAAATAAAAATGTAAAAAAACTGTTTTCAACATGGATAATAATCATACATGTTTTTGGAGCATAAAATCATCATATTAGAGTGATTTGTGAAGGATCATGTGACACTGAAGACTGGAGTAATGATGCTGAAAATTCAGCTTTTTTTCAGAGGAGTAAATTACATTTTAATATATATTAACATTAAAATAGTCATTTTAAATTGTCATAATTTTTCACAATATTACTATGCTTTTTTGTGTATTTTTTTATCGAAAAAAATTGCAGCCTTGGTGAGCAGAAGAGACTTATTTTAGAAACATAAAAAATCATACAGATCTTAAACTTTTTGACCAATAGTATACATATATAATATTACTGACCCCAAACTTTTGTTAATAGCCTAATATTATAGCCTATTAATATAATAAAATGAAGAATTACCTGTACAAGATTATACTTGTGTAATACTGAAATATGAGGATATTTGGGGCACATAAGAATACTCACTGATTTAAGTTATGTCACTCTAATTTAGGCATCTGAATGCTGTACGTCAGTGTCCAAAACATTTTGAGGCTTCTATACATAGAACTGGATGATGCTAAAAATAGGTTAACACTGAGCATCTTGCTGTTTGCTGTTTCTTTTTATGGCCCTCCCTATTTCCCTCCCTGAAATAATTTCCCCCTCCAGCACTTTAATTTGCTTTTCCCCGCTGTTAGATTTGCATTTCCTCGTGTGTGTGGGTTTGACAACTTGATGTTTTGACACAACAGGAAATCTCTCTCGTGGAACACGCTTCGCGCTCGCAAGCGTGCAGAGAAGGACAGTGCGCCCCTCAAAAGTGACATAAAAGTTGAGAATGGACTGCGTAAGGCAAAGGAAATTCTCAGCAGCAAGGTCACTGAGAAAGTGAGTAGGAGGATGAGGCGTTGTGTGTGCGTGTGTGTGTTGCGCTGCATCCTCACCTGTGTGGAAATAAACACTGAACACGTCACTCACCCCACTTGAGTCTGTGCAATTACAGCATGACTGACAGAAATACACATTGTTTTAAATATTAGCTTTTGTTTCATTTTTTTGAAAGCCATTATATATTTTAATCAGAAAAGTTGAATGATTACGACATAATCTGCTAACAACTGCATGACTATAAATGCATAATGTATAGTAGACCCCAATACTTCTCAATAAATTAATAAAACATTTGTTTTTTGTTTTTAAACTTGTTGTATTATTATCATTATTATGATTTGGTAAAATACTACTATATGAAAACTACTATTTTTCTCAATTTTCCTATTTTGTTATTAAAGGGATAGTTCACTTTGAAATACATTTTTGGTATGTTTTAGCTTACCTCAAGGGCATCTCAATACACATAGTATGCAGTAGTTTCAATTTTAATATTTTTAGGTCTAAACTGTTCTTATCTGTCAGTCATATAATGGAGGTCTATGGTCACCACCCCAAAGAGCATGCACAGAGAAGTCTCAAATTAAATCGTGATTTAATGACTCGTAAATGTAAGTACACATTGATGGCCTAAGACACGAAACGAAGTGGTTTGTGTGTAGAAAACGAACAGTATTTATTGTCTTTTTACCTCTTGTACCACATCCACGGGTGCGCCCTTGTCTTGCGCAAGCTGCCGGTAGACCTCTTGCGGTTGCGGAAAAATTCAACGTTGTCTGTTGATATCTGAAATCGACTTCCATTGCGATTTCCTGTATATCTAAATATGTTTAGATCTTCACAGTGAAGGGTAACACTTCCTGAAATCATCTGTGTAAACAATGAGTGACGTACATGCGCAGAGATTACTTCCGGTGCTTGCGCAGACCGAAGCGACCACGCCCTCAGATTACTTGGATGTGGCTGTGGTTACAAGAGGTAAAAACGATATAAATACTGTTCGCTTTCTCACACAAACCGCTCGTTTCGGTGTCTTAGGTCATCAGTGTGTACTTACATTTACGAGTCATTAAATCATGTTTAATTTGGACTTCTCTGTGCATGCTCGTTGAGGTGGTGACCATAGACCTCCATTATATGACTGACAAGACAAGAATGGTTTGACCTAAAAATATCAAAATTGAAACTACTGCGGAAACAAAGACACCTACATCTTGGATGCTCTTTGAAGGTAAGCTAAAACATACCAAAAACTAATTTCAAAGTGAACTATCCCTTTAATAAAATTTATTCAATTGTTGTATTCCTGTCATTTTGGCCAGGGTTTCTTTCAGAATGTACACTCCGTCCCGCTGTATCCCTGTACTTGTGAGTGTGTAACATGTTTCTCTCTCGACCCAGAACCACAGGCGTCCGCAGCTCAGACGAGTCCAATTGTGAGGATGATCTAGACCCAAAACTAATATGGAGGTAGAGACCCTGATCTCAATGCATGCTGCCCAGTAGATTTATACATTATTTTTGTATTTATTGGTAGTATTATTTTTTTTAATAAACTGAATTGAATAGTAAATAGGTACAGCTTTTGTAGCTCTAAGTTGTTACTTGCGTTGTAACCCTTTTACACTTTATTTTAATTACAGTTGTTGTTGGAATTTATTATTTTAACTAATTGTGTGGAGTGGCTGGTATAAAGGACTGTTCACACCACGCATGATAACTATATACGTTAATTGTAACTAAAGTTTTAACAATCATAGGCATTCTTCAAAAATAGTGAAATCCACACTACAACTATAACGATAACAACACCAAGGAATGATATTGCTGAAATCGCTTTCAGAACAACTTCTCTACAGCATATTAATGATAAAACATTGACATACAATCCAACTTTATTCTACTTTAAAGAGCTTGAGCATTTGAATGGCAGATGACAGAACCACATGCTAAACAAGACGTTATTGTCAGCTATTGATGCTAATAGAGTTATGGTGATAGTTATTTGTCTTGATGTGAACGGGCCTCAACTCTAGTGAAAAGCTTTTGCAATGTCTCAGAGAGTATCTCAGCGAGCGCATGTTTAATTCATCAGTTCTTACTGGAGGAAGTGTGTTCAGTCAGTGTCAATCTGCAAAAATCTAACTGAAGTATTATCCGGTCAGCAGATGATACAACTAGGCCTATATCAGACAGCAACATAGTGTCGGCCCATACCGGCCCATATCTGGCACACGTGGATTCCACACGTACCAAAATGTGGGCCGTTTGGGCTCGACACTATGTTGCTGTCTGGGATATAGGCCTAGTTTTCTTTTTTACCTCAGGCTAAAATGATTTGTTGTCACTGTTCTAGAGCAGAAAGACCAGGTGATGCCTCTATCAGAGAGTATATTGGTTTTCTAACTGAAAAGGCGGGACCTTCATTCCATGTTGCCGGTCAAATAAAAGAGATATTTGTGTTTGATTTTACTCATTAATACATCTCACTAGAAATCCAAAGTCAGTTGGAGGGCATTGGGTTTTGGGAATCACAAGGAGTGTGCTTTAGTTACTTCTCATTTAGGCCAATATATTTTTGGTTTGAATTGAGAATTTCACATACACTCTCAGAAAAAAAGGTACAAAAGCTGTCACTGGGGCTGTACCTTTCAAAAGTACCTAAAGGGTGCATATTGGTACCTTAATGGTACATATTAGCACCTAAAATGCACTATATTAGCACCTAAAATGCCCGTATTAGCACCTAAAATCTCCATATTAGCACCTAAAATGTACATAATAGCACCAAATGTGTACATAATAGCACCTAAAATGTCTATATTAGCATCTAAAATGCCCATATTAGCACCTAAAATGTCACATAATAGCACCTAAAATGTCCGTATTAGCACCTAAATGTTCATATTAACGCCTAAAATGTACATACTAGCACCTAAAATGTACATATTAGCACCTAAATGTCCATATTAGCACCAAAAATTTACATAATAGCACCTAAAAAGTACATACTAGCACCTAAATGTCCATATTAGCACCTAAAATGTACATAATAGCACCTAAAATGTACATAACAACACCTGAAAATGTACATGATATAGCACCTAAAATGTACATATTAGCACTGAAAATGTACATATTAGCACCTAAAATGTCCATATTAACGCCTAAAATGTACATACTAGCACCTGAAAATGTACATATTAGCACCTAATGTACATATTAGCACCAAAATGTACATATCACCTAAAATATACATATTAGCACCTAAATGTCCATATTAGCACCTAAAATGTACATAATAGCACCTAAAATGTACATAATAACACCAAATATGTACATAATAGCACCTAAAATGTACATATTAGCACCTAAGATGTACATAATAACACCAAATATGTACATAATAGCACCTAAAATGTACATATTAGCACCTAAAATGTACATAATAGCACCTAAAATGTCTGTATTAGCACCTAAATATCCATATTAGCACCTAAAATGTACATACTAGCACCTACAATGTACATATTAGCACCTAAATGTCCATATTAGCACCAAAAATGTACATAATAGCACCTAAAATGTACATACTAGCACCTAATATATACATATTAGCACCTAAATGTCCATATTAGCGCCTAAAATGTACAAATAGCACCTAAAATGTACATATTAGCACCTAAATGTCCATATTAGCACCTAAAATATACATAATAGCACCTAAAATGTCCATATTAGTACCTAAAATGGACAAAAGTTTGTCCCTCTTGAAAAGGTACAGCCCCAGTGACGGCTTTTGTACCTTTTTTCTGAGAGTGTATACAGTAGCACACTGCAGAAATTGTATCAATAATAAGGTAGCTGAGCATTCTGACCATACACAGTAGCAGAATACCAAATAGCATTCATACTGTTAATATTTCTCCCATTTGTGTAGTGTTGGGGAAACACATTACAAGTAATGCGAGTTACATAATCAGATGACTTTTTCCAAGTAACTAAGAGTAATGCATTACTTTTCAATTCACAACAAAATACAGTCACTTTTATAAGTTACTTTGTTTTTCCATGCCAAGTCAAGTCAGCTTTATTTATATCAGCGCTTTTTACAAGACGATTGTTTCTAAGCAGCTTTATGGTGATATACAGGAAAATAATGCAACAAGGTTTGTTTCTAGAAGAAAATAGCCTCACAGTCCAGCTCTAGAGTAAGATGATTCATTTGTTGTAAAAAAAGTCTATTAATGTATTGTACTGACAGCTCTGAATGAGAGAAATAGGGAGTAAGTGAAGAGGCGTTTTGTGTAAACATGATGGCTATTAGCTCAACACTACATGTCAACATGTGTTTACTCATCTCATTTGCCTCACCTAAAAACAGAATCATATTCCCTGCAAAAGCAAACCTGCAATAAATAAATATGTTAAATTACACGTATACTTTATGCATTTAATCTCACTTTATTAATCAATGCCTTTGCTGCTGACCTTTTATAATCCAATTCAGCCATGTTAATAAGAAAAATTACTTTCATAAACATCACATTTGTGTTTCTTTATTATTTTATTTTATTGCTGAGCTATAATGCATCACTACATTATGCCCGAAATTCGACCCCTATACCCTTAAATAGGACACTATTTGAGGGGAAAGCCATTTGTAGTGCTGTTCGAAACCATAGTGAACGCTTATTGAGTGCACTCATTAAATCATACAATCCAGCGCAATAACGAGTGCACAACCGATGTTCGCTCGATGGCTAGAGAATACCCCATAATGCACTGTGAGTTAAGTGGCGAATGAATTTCCGCATCTGACCAGAAGATGGCTGAATCATCCATTTTCCAAACCGCTGGTCCAATGTGGGTACAGTGTAATATCATATTGGTATAAATTCCTTTTTATTGATTAGCATACATAAACAATGACAGATATCAAGATAAACCTTTCTCATTACTAATGGAGCTGCCAGTTTGCTATGTTTCCAATGATTATTAAACAGCACAAAAATGATACAAAAGCGGCGGCACATCAGTGTTCCGAATTCACTACTCGATTTTCATTCACTCCTTCAGTGGACTATATTAGTGGAGTAATGTAGGGAATAGTGAATGAGGGTATCCCGGTCGATTTCGAACACTGCATTCATTCTTTTGGATTCCAGAATGACGGCATCTGAAAGGTTCGTTTAGCTGGTGCCCTCTACTGGATAGGAGTGAATGTGCATTTCCTTCAGCACTGAGATTTATTTATTCCACTTTTGGTGTATAAGGGCCTTTGTATTTGACAAAAATGTAACTTAAGTTTGTTTTTTTGGTATTATAAAATGAACAAAGCAAGCCCAGCCCTGGTGATAAAAAAAACGTAATGCATTACATTCCTTAAAAAGTAATCAAACTCATTACTTGAAAAATGAACTTCCCCAGTACTGTTTTATATGGCACAAAATATTACGAGTAGTATGCCATTTCAAATCCAGCCAGTCTCTGTGTCTCATACGATGGCACTGCCCTCTGCTGGCTAGTGCTGAAGTGACACAACATAAAGCATTCCTTCTGTATTTGTGTGTTGAAAATATCAGTGTTTTCTATGACCTTCTGAAATGCTGCATCTATGTATGCGTCTGTAACACACATCTGTCTGTTTTGCAGTTGTTGAACCCTAATTTCATCCAAGAGGGTGAGTTTATGAATGCTGTGATTGTCTATTTTTCCCTGAGTAGGGTATGAGAAGCCCCCATTAGACACAATGTCTAATTTGCTTTTTTAGTTGTAAAACACTCAGATATGTACAGTAGATAACTATGTACAGGACAATGAGCAATGCATGAGCCAATGTGTTATTAAGGGTAAATTTGCCCATTCATTTCTCATAGCACAAAATGTATCCTTTAAATTACTTTGTGTGTGTGTGTATTAGTTGTATACAGGCATATGAATTTATACATATTTAATACACCATATTTTAATTGAAGATGTGTCTTAAAAGCAACACTGTGAATTAAAATGTTATAATTTTACCCAATTAGCTTATACGTTTTTTTAATGCATAGTGAAGATCAATCAATCAAAAAAACGTTGTTTATAAAGCATTTCATTTAAAGCACACCAAAGTGCTGTACAGAAAAAATAAATAATAGGCATGAAATACATATTTTATACAGAGCATTTAATACAAATAAAACTAATTAAGAGACAAAAAAACATAAGATATCTGAAATATACATCTAACTCTTTGAAATATTAATCAATAAACCCATAAATGTCCAGGTGTAGCTTATTTTATTCAGAATTTGAATTAGTGCATGTGAAATTATATTATTATTATGTGAATTAAAAAATATACAGTCCAAGTGTATATGTGAATGTGTGGTATGCTATTCAATAGTGTGTGTTAATAAAGAACGAAGTATAGTGTGATTTAAATGATGTCTTGGCTCTGTAGACGCAGTGTCTCCAGAGTTCCTGACGCCTACCAGCGGACGTGACGTGTGCTCTGGGGGAGACGGTGGTTCTGGGTTGTAAAGTGTGCGCTTCGACCAAGCCACAATCACCACTGAAAGGACTCCGATCAGAGTCTACTGGTCAACAATAACCGATTCACTATCAACATCAGGTACAAATAACCCATTCCATCAACATCAGGTACAAATAACCCATTCACTATCAACATCAGGCACAAATAACCGATTCACTATCAACATCAGGTACAAATAACCCCTTCATCAACATCAGGTACAAATAACCCCTTCATCAACATCAGGTACAAATCCACAGTCAATCACAACACAGACTGTGAGCACATGTTGAGCTGAAACTCTTGGGAAAGATGTGTTTTCCATTTCCTTTAGTGTGTAATGTATCTGTTAAGGTGGCCGAAGTGCACAGTTACAAAAATCAGTTTCCCACAAAAGGGATTTAAAACGGTTTTGTCTGTTTGGGATTTAAAATCCACATCGTCATGATCGGGCTCAACCTTAGACTGATATAAAATAGAGAACATTAACTGTTTTTGTTTACAATTGCTTTAGAGGCCTAAGCTGAAGCTTGCGAATTTGATAAAGGGTGTAACTTTCCAGACAAATGCGTAATGTGTTTGGCCAATCACAGTGCACTGGGTCAGCCGGCCAATCAGTTTCAGAATGAGGGGCTTTGTAGAAACCAGAACAGTTGCTGTGTCCGAAATCTCCCACTATTTTGTAGTGCTGTCCGAATGTATAGTGATGATTGTTATACCCTATATAGTCCACTCAATGTATCCCAGAATGCATTTTGAAAAGTAGTGTACAACCGATGGTCACTAACCAAAGCCCTACATACCATCATGCATTGCGCTGATCGTAAAAATAAGTTATAATCATGTGTGGAGTAGCGCATTATAACAAAAACGGCCAGAAATCACTTTTAGTTTTTAAATTTTGGAGAAATAAGCTCAATATAATGTAATGTATTTATTTTAAAAAATCTATTTAGCCTTAAAATCAGAGCCGGCTCGGCACCAGCTGACAGGTGATGTTATCAACGGCGCCGAGAGACGATCGAGTAGTGTCCGAAAGTGGTGTTTCTATTATGCTGGTGAGCTCACTATATAGTGCTCTGCTCTCTACCCCCAACATAGGGGGTAGGGAGTAGTGCTTTGAGTGGAGATTTCGGACACAGCAAGTGAAAGTGTTTCAGACAGACTGGGAATAGAGGTGCTGCAATAATGTACTGTGTGTAGAAAAGTAATGCGACTTTTTGAAAATTAAAGCATTCTAAATACACCAAATAAACAAAATAATTAACTTTTAAAATTGCATCCAATGATCCCGTTAAATTTCCAAATTCCAATGCTATCTCACGAACAATAGGCTATATGCACGCATAAGTTGCAAGGCTGCTCTTCAGTTTCCGGTTGGGGAGATTTAAAGGATTTTATTTATTTTTCTCAATATAATTTAGTGGGAACCAAAACGGTTCAAGGTCCAAAAGATACTTTCAGTACAAACTGCAAACTGTTCAAAGAGCTTTAAACGATTTCAGACGATGAATAAGGGTCTTATCAAGCGAAATGATCGCTCATTTAAAAAAAAAAAAAGTTTTATAAGCTCAAATGGTCGCCTTGCTGTTCTGTGATGCACGTTCATGACTCTTCTGTTCGAACTTTTTCAGAGTCAATTCGTTCGTTTGTCGTTGAATGAACCAAATGACTCGGAAAAAGTTTCGTTCATTTTGATGAACGAGTTCCAACAGGAGAGTCACAAACGTGATAAGCGTGATAAGACCCTCATACATTGTCTGGAATCGTTTAAAGCCCTTTGAACAGTTTGCACTGAAACTGTTTTTCGGACCTTGAACCGTTTGGTTACCAGTAAAGTCCATTATATGGAAAAAAATGCTGGAATGTTTTAATCAAAAACCTTAATTTATTTTTGACCGAAGAAAGAAAGACATGGACATCTTGGGTGACATGGGTTTTTTTTTTTAAAGTGAACTTCTTTAAAGCGGAGAAAGCCGAGGAAACGGGATTATGGCAAAATGGTCTTCAAAATTTACTGTTCTCCCGTCTTTGAAACGAAACTTTAATACCTTTAGATGTAATTTTATATATGTTTATTTAATGTAATAAACAAAGAAGCATAAACAAAATGAGGGGTGTCTGTTTTGTCTGTTTTTGTGAAACAATATAAATTCTCGGTATAGCATTGGACTCTACGATCAGCAGAAGTAATCCAGCATCCTTAGACCTTCACCGGAAATGCCGCTGTGCATAGAGCCCATTCGTAACGACCTCACTCGTACGAATTTGTACGATTTGTCTAGACCCACCACATGATGGATAGGTTTAGGGGCGGGGTCAGGGGAAGGTCATTCGTACGAATTCATATGAATTTGGTACCTTTTAAGATATGTACGAATTAGCAAAAATCGCACAAGCGAGGCCATATGACTTCTGTACGATTAGCCACCTCGTAAAATTTGTACGAATGCCTGTGAGATCGGGTAAGAAATTCTATATTGAAACATCTTTATTTGGTACCGCTTCCTTTTACAGTACAGTACTTACAGGGTACTTACAGTGTACTTACCTAGAAAGTACTGGCTAATATAAGGTAAGTACATGGAACAAGGTTAGGTTTGAGGGGTAGGTTCAGGGTAAGTACTAGTTATTACCCAGTAATTGTAGTTACTAAAATAAGTACATAGTATTTACATGGGTAACTGGACTGTAAAAGGAAGCGTTCCCCTTTATTTGAGTGTAAGACACTGATTGTTTTCAGGAAATTGTTCAGGGATTAAACGAAACTACCGGAAGTAAGCGGGCGCCATTACTGAGCTGTTGCTGGGTCAGCGTTGCGCCATTGCCTCCTATTGTTTTAGTTGCAACTTGCGTCCACTGGAATAAACAGCCCGCGATTTACGACTGTCACTTACATTACAACGTTACCCATTGTATAATGTCGAGTGGGTAAACAGTTTTCGTTATAAATTGTTTCAATGGTGGCAGTAAAATTTCAATTTTGAAGAGAAAACATTGTGAATACCCCGGGTCGACTGCCCCTGTCTGGTGCCGTATGGTTTACACAGATTTCCTGGGCGAGTACAAGACGTGGACATTCGCGTATAATAACAATTATTTAATGACATAAGTAAAAAATATAATAAATATGTGATTTAGTGATCAGCAAAATCTCCTCTCTTGCTATTTTTTTCTATTCAATTAACATGCTATGGTCATTAAATGGCTTTCCTGAGCTAAATGTAACGTTATGTGACATAATTGTTCTCCTGCTGTTATATTGACCTCTTTCCATGGTTTAAAAACACTAATTGGTCGATATTATGTATACTTTCTAGCTGTAACGTTACCTTACCCTTGCCTGTTGCAATGTGAAAATGAGATAAATAATGGACACAAATGAAAAACATGAATTTGTTTATTTGATTTCATTTATTTATTTATTGTTGCCAAATGGACAGGTCTTTTTATAGTTTCCTCGTTAGCAAACGTTAGCCTAGCTAGCTTGCCAAGCTATTTTCATAAATAATCTGTAAGATCGTTTGTACCTTCATCTGTGATTGGAGGCCACTATCTAACATCATCAACCCAACAATTCATTCTGGCTGTGCTGTTGCTGTCATCGAGGGTGCGTTTGCGTTATCACCAGAGGTTTGTTTGCATGCCGGTGCATGAAAGCCTATGCCGGTGTAACAGCTCAGTAATGGCGTCGCCACAAGATGGCAGCCTACACCAGAGAACACTAGACGGATTCGCCATATACAAGAGCCCTCTACAACCAAAATACATATTTGTGATTTTTTTTCCATTACATTAGCATTAACTCTCTATGGAGAACATAAAAACAGTTCAAACACATATCTCTTTTATTTATTTTTTTTCCTGTTATATTTGCAGAATGTTGATTTTATATTTTGTAATAGCAGGGTTTTTTACTGAATAAGCTATTTTATATGACAGATGCTTTTCATATGTAAATATAATTGGCTTTTAAAGAGTCGTATGGAAGATTGTGGCCAAAACTGGTACTGCAATCACTTTCAAATTACTGTAGAGCAGTGTATCCCCTCCATCTACACTCTAGGTTGCCAGATACGGCAGGATCCAAAAAAAATTTTATCCAACACATTCGTATCTGCAGCTGTGGTAACTGAGTATAAGAGCTGGCAACCCGGATGCTGCAACACTACTGACTCTTGTGATTGGTAGATCAGTGGAGGGTGACGCATCAAGAACAAAACACAACATGACAACATATCAACATCAGTTGAGGGCTGCAACTTCCACTTTTTAAATGACAATATCCTGGCTGGACGACTGTTGTCATTGATATAAGTATTTGAAATGAACATGATTTCTTAATGTCTAGTGACATATCAGGGGGATTAATTGAAATTAATTTCTTACATACAGCTCCTTTAATTGTGCTATTTGTTTGTTTATTTGAAAATAACTTTCTCCCTCTGTGTGTGTCTGATCCACATTAGGGATCCGGGGTGATATAGTGTTGAAGATCTGTAATCTAATGCCACAGGACACTGGCATCTACACGTGTGTGGCCGTGAATGATCATGGCACAGCTTCCTCGTCTGCATCTATTAAAGTACAAGGTGAGAAGGGACAAAAGAGGAATAAAGATGTGTGTTGTGGATCTCGGTCATCTGTAATTGCGGTTGTTCTGTGGTCCAGGTATCCCAGCAGCCCCTGCTCGACCTGTGGCTCAGGAGGCCAGCAGCATGCGGTGATCGTCCACTGGCTTCCTCCAGTCAGCTCCGGGAACTCCACCATCTCCAGCTACACTGTGGAGTACAGGCAGGAAGGTAAACCATCACACGCTGTCAAATACACAGCGACACTGCGAGAACTGCCTGAGATTGCTGTTGTAATGAAGACATGTAATGGGGGTCATGTTGCTCTTTTATGTACAATATAGAAATACGTTCACATCCCTCCCCAATCCACCAACAACACTGGTTGAAACTGTCACAACTGTGAGCACATTAACAAATGATTGCACACATTTACCATCACCTACTCTGTGTTCAGATATTTAAAGGTGCAGTACGTGATTTCTGAGAATCACTGTTGATATTTGAAATCACCCCTAAACAGCCCTCCTTTCCATTCCTCCGCCCTCAAAATTCACGAACACAAAATGCACGCGTGGATGTCTCTTTATCATATAGCTGAAGATGAAAGACAAAACTGTCCTGTTATTATAGCTAACAACAACAGCATATCTTGGTTCTTAGAAATAGCATGTATTGTGAGCTCTTGCTTTTTCTTTTCCCAGTGATATTCATCTGATCATTTCTCTGTTGTGATGTCTTTCAGCAATTTCTCTTTCTACAATTTCTAGCAATTTCTCTAAGATTGGCTATAAGTGTGTCTGATCCACTCTCAACAGTGTTTCTCAGAAATCAGTTCCTGCACATTTAACCTGCCCTGTTGAACAATAGACACGTTTGGAGTATGTGAAATCTTTTTATGTTTTTGAAAAAAAAAAATATATATATATATATATTTCATGTCTCACCAAATCTAATCAAACAAACAGTAAAAAAGTAAAAATATTGTTACAATTTATGCAGTTATAAATGTCAGTTTCAATATATTTTAAAAAACGTATTAATGGAAATTACCACAGTCTGCAGTCACATGATCCTTCTGAAATATTTGCTTATTTGTCATTATTATCCTTATTATTATTAATGTTGAAAATAGCTAATTCCTGAATCGGAATACAGATCCTGGGATAAATTGGGATTAAAAATGTCAAGGATTCTCTTCATAATTAGAAAGTTTAAAAGAGAAGAATTTCTGAGATAAGAAACCTTTTCTAACAAAGTCTTTACGGTCATGTTTGCTCAGGCCCCTGTTTAGCACGAGAACGCTCGCGGGTTGGAAACGTCGAAAATATTTATCTGGATGTGCCTTTTCGTTTACACGGCAAGGCGCCGTTTGTGGGCTGAAAACGCAAAAAAGTGAAACCACCCTCCAGAGTGGAAATCTTTAAAACGTTCCACCGCTCGCGTTCCCGTGTAAACGGTAAAAACGCAAAGGTCTGCTTGACAGTGAAGGTTGTACGCAGGCGCCGGGCTTGGTGGTGCCTGGCAGTACGCACTCCTAGCCAGCCTGGAGTGACATACTACCATCTGCACAGACTGTCTGTAAAGCATCGGCAGCAATACGTAACTGAACGAAGAACATGAG
>JAQIUQ010002243.1:0-16435 GCA_030378365.1 Hybognathus amarus
GATAATTAACGTTTAATGAACTCGATCACTAGCTTTTACACATTTGATTATTTTATTTGGGATGACCAATACTGATTAAAACAACACAGCATCCAAATATTCACAAAGAGCCTGTCATGTCTCACCAGACAATACACACATCAATAGTCACAACCAACCACATGAATATATAAATAAATAAACTATGGATAAAGATGACATCGCCTCCTCCACACATGCAGACTGCCTATGATTGCCGACACAGAACAGTATCTGGCTGTTTGCTTAGAGATCTTCTTACTCAGTCCAGCAATCTGCAAACCCCTTACACATAATCTATGCACATGTCCTAGACTACCAAAGATCAGGATAATCAATTTTGTTCTGTAGCCACACACTGATAAGGCATTTGTTAATGACTGATATTTTAACATTTTCCCAGAGAAACACAAGTCCATGTAAGCGTCGAAACAACAGCCCACTTCCAGAATCAGAATATTTTTAGAGAGTTCGTTGACAACTACGATGTCTGGAGTGTTAGGGTATTCCGTGAGGACATTTCGTAGAGAATTTATGTTATCATTCAGATTTAAAAACCAACTAGTTCGAACAGTCTTGTTTGTATGTATTGCAATCTGTCCAGAAACTTTACGCAGTTCTTGAGCTGTTATGTTTACAATGCGATCGTGGCGCTCAATGTAAAGGCCTTTAAAGGCTGGGCACCCGTTCATAATGTGCGCTGTAGATTCCATAATTCTGTCACTGTGTAACAAGCAGAATGGATCGTGATGTTTTGGAAACCACAGGGAGAGGTTGTACTTAGTCGGGAGAGTCTGCAGTCGAGCTTTGATGACAAATTTTAGGATACAACCATCAACGGCTGGATTTTCGTAACGCAGAGTGTGAGACCGTATGATCCGCGCACTGCAGGCATGCAAGCTTACCTTGGAGGCGCAGGTTCACCCAGTAATCACGCTGCTGCGCTTGAAAAAACTGGAGAATCTCAAACCTGCAGGTCCGGTTGTTCAGCTTCTTACAGGTTCCAGTATGATGTATAATCGCCTCAGCATGCACGTTTGCATCCATGATCTGCTCCTCGCTGATCCGCACCTGCTCCCCGCCGGTGTGTGCCCAGTTCAGCTGTATATTTGTGTCGTGGCACAGGTCGTTCAAATCGGGCCAATCCGAACGTACTCCAAATCCTGTAGCCCTGGTGTCCAGCTTCCCGCTGGGTTTCGTTTCGAAACCAGAGAAAACCTGGTTCTATCTCTCGTACTGTAAGGTCGTCATTATTCAACATATGCATTAAATGATTTATTCTGGTAGCTGTATAAATCCATTCAATGTTAGGAATCCCCAATCCTCCCTCTGATTTATTCATAAAGAGAATACTTCTTGATGTATGTGTATTGAGACTTAACCATTTTCTTACCAGCTGCACGGTCTTATTATTCAGTTCCCTCAGATGTTTTTTAGCAATGTGGACATTAGCAAACAGATGATGAATCTTAGATAGAGCTATATCTCGAACTGCCTGGAGCTTCATGCAGATCGGTAGGGGACACTGGTCTATCATATCCAGTCTGCTTGAGTATTCCTTACAGATATCACTCACTTGCTCTTGCCATTCTCCTGCTACATTAAACATGTGTCCGAGATAATTGTATGATTCATGTCTTGAATAAACTCTGATTGTGCTTCCCGCGATTGTAAACGATGGAGGCTGATCGTACTTAGCTCTGTACCATCTATTACCACCGCTGCGACGCTCGTAGAACACCGCACATTTGTTATTCTTGACTTCAAGCCCAGACCATTGCAGAAAGCGATCGGTGTATGACAGCATGTTGGTGATGACGTTCTCTTCTCTTGATACTATGAGGACGTCGTCAGCAAAGGCCTGAACTGGGTTTGGAGATGTAGTACCAGGCGGGGCGAGGAGGCATAACCATTTCAGCCAGTGGTTTAAAGCTACTATGAAATTCACCGCACTCCAAGGACACCCCGTCTTAATTCCAACTCCAAGTTTAACAGGTTTTGTTAGTTGATCTCCACAAATAACTTGTAAAAATGAATTATCATATACATTCTTGATTATATGTATATACTGTTCAGGCAGTTTTATTTCTTCAAGGGAATGAAGCATTACATTATGGGGTAAAGAACCAAAGGCGTCTCGAAAGTCAAGGAACACCGCATAAAAACGGGAGGATTCATGTTTAAAATCATCGATTGCAGTCTTCAGACCGAATATCGTGCTCATTCATTCCTTGCCTCTCTATATACGCTTTTTGTTTTGTTGTTAATGTTCCTGATTCCACCAGCCAGGGTAAAATTCGGCTGAGAATACACTTCATAAATACCTTGTATATGGTGGGGAGCAGCGAAATATCTCTCCAAGTGGAGGGGTCTTCTGGGATGTTGTTCTTTTTGGGTATCCTGTATATAACAGCACCCTTCCAGGAATCGGGGATTTTTCGATTGATAAAACAGACATTAAAAATCTGAGTAAGGGTCACTATTGAAAATTGTTTTGTTGCTTTAAGCACTTCATAGGTAACCCCGTCTGTGCCACATGCTTTGTTGTTAGGGAGACTGCAGAGAACTCTTGAGATCTCCTCTGTGGTGAAGTCCGAGATTACAGGCAGATCTTTCGGGTTGTCCAGATCAAGAGCGCCACGCCATGGAGGGCTGCTTATCTGCTGATGTAACTGTGCAGGTTGGCATTTCGCAGCATAATACTCATAGACTTTATCCACGTTGTTAAT
The DNA here is from genome assembly GCA_030378365.1 of Hybognathus amarus. NCBI lineage: Eukaryota > Metazoa > Chordata > Actinopteri > Cypriniformes > Leuciscidae > Hybognathus > Hybognathus amarus. The sequence continues at coordinate 2,748 of JAQIUQ010002243.1, forward strand.
AGCGGGAGGTGAATCTGGATAAATACTATGATTTAGGATAATATCTATTGCCTTGGTCCTACGGTGTTCCCAAAGATAGGCTAGTTCGTTTTCGCTTACCACTCTTGGCTCTCTCACACGGCTGGAATTCGTTACTCTATTGAGCGCCGGCTGAACACTTTCCCGCACGAAGCGCAGCTGCTGATCTATCCATTCAATGAGTGTCTCTGGATCGGGTCTCGGTGAGAGCGCTTTACAGAGGGGGAATTTCCGTAGGATTCTCACGGTATACTTCAACAAAGGGATTCCTAATGGTCTCCCATCTCTGTGAGTTGCGGTATAAGATCCATTTCTGTAGTATACTAATAGTATTTCAGAAACTGCTAATCTACAGGGATTTTCACGCACAACCATCTCTAGGGTTTACAGAGAATGGCTCCGAAAAAGAAAAAACATCCAGTGAGTGGCAGTTCTGTGGGCGGAAATGCCTTGTTGATGCCAGAGGTCAGAGGAGAATGGCCAGACTGGTTCGAGCTGATAGAAGGGCAACAGTGACTCAAATAACCACCCGTTACAACCAAGGTGGGCAGAAGAGCATCTCTGAAAGCACAGTACGTCGAACTTTGAGGCAGATGGGCTACAGCAGCAGAAGACCACACCGGGTGCCACTCCTTTCAGCTAAGAACAGGAAACTGAGGCTACAATTTGCACAAGCTCATCGAAATTGGACAATAGAAGATTGGAAAAACGTTGCCTGGTCTGATGAGTCTCGATTTCTGCTGCGACATTCGGATGGTAGGGTCAGAATTTGGCGTCTACAACATGAAAGCATGGATCCATCCTGCCTTGTATCAACGGTTCAGGCTGGTGGTGGTGGTGTCATGGTGTGGGGAATATTTCCTTGGCACTCTTTGGGCCCCTTGGTACCAATTGAGCATTGTTGCAACACCACAGCCTACCCGAGTATTGTTGCTGACCATGTCTATCCCTTTATAACCACAATGTACCCAACTTCCGATGGCTACTTTCAGTAATGCACCATGTCATAAAGCTGGAATCATCTCAGACTGGTTTCTTGAACATGACAATGAGTTCGCTGTACTCAAATGGCCTCCACAGTCACCAGATCTCAATCCAATAGAGCATCTTTGGGATGTGGTGGAATCGGGAGAATCGCATCATGGATGTGCAGCCGACAAATCTGCGGCAACTGTGTGATGCCATCATGTCAATATGGACCAAACTCCCTGAGGAATGCTTCCAGCACCTTGTTGAATCTATGTCACGAAGAATTGAGGCAGTTCTAAAGGCAAAATGGGTGTCTAACCCGTTACTAGCATGGGGTACCTAATAAAGTGGCCGGTGAGTGTATATATTCAAGTGAACATTACCAGATGCCACAAAATGGGGAGGACTATTAAAGGCACACTATGCAGGAATTACGTTTTTGTCAAACAGCAACCCCTAGAGTCACTGTGGAGTACTTGTATTTAATCATAAAATAAAATGAACAAAAACGTGTCTCTGCTTGATATAGACTGTAACCACTGAGATAAAAAAAAAACTTAGAACCTGTAACCTCTGACACACTTGGCAAAAGATCTACCACTAGACAAGTAAAGAACTCAAACAAAACTTGTGGATCGATGCATTTATTTATGGGTTGAGAGGCTCATTCTCTTTTCTTTTTCCTAGTCTCTTCCGACCGCGTTTTCTTTGCTTTTTCCATCGTCGAGATATCACGTCTGAAATGCGCGCAAGTGTCTTCGTGCTTCATGTTGTGGTTTGATGTGTGTGACGTCGTTGCCGCTAACGCATGTCCTGTTTCTCGCGAAATTTGTTGGGGTGCTCCTCTCAAACTTGCATTGCTGGTTTTTCCAGCAGCGTCCCCCCCAAGCTTTACTACCAGGATGATTTGCCCTACTATGAGTTTGTTTACCACCGAAATGACTTTGAAGCTGTTATATTAAGGTACAATTCTTGCATAGTGTGCCTTTAAAATGCTACATTTAAAAGGGTTAAAGGGGTAGTTCACCCTAGAGACCTGCACTGCACCCCTGGAGCGTGTGTAAAGCCCTGGGACACACCAAGCCGACGGTCGCGACCGGGGATATGTTCGGCTGTTTCTGAGAATTGGTCGGCTTAGTTTTTATGTGTGTTCCTCACTGTTGGCTCTAGTCAGACGGCCCCAGACTTTACATTTTCTTTGCCTGATTATGCTTGTTGATTAACAGTTGCTGCCGTCGGTCAGAGAGAGAACTCTGATTGGTTGTTCAGCTTAGCGAACGAGTCAGACGCAAAGAATAAAAGCGAGCAAAGAAGTCAAGGTGGTACAGAAAAGCTGTTATAATTATACATCATCTTACCTGAGCATTCGAATGCAGAAATATTTCCATAAAATGAGCCGAGGTGGATGAAAAACATGATCATTATTATGGATATTCGAAATGGTTAGCAAGTGCTGCTTTGTTTATGGTTTGTATATCTGCAGTCTTAGTTTCGGATTTCCTTTGTGAATGATTAAAATAGTCTATTGATTTCTGCTGGTTATTTCCTTGCACGCACATGCTAGTTGACAGATGCCAGTAGTCATTTTGGTGTTCAAGTGGAGCTTTTTGGACAAGAGGCAGCCGACAAGAGGCGACAACACAGTCATGGTGTGTCCTGGGCTTTAGGTTGCTGATGCTTCTGATTATTTTTACTAAAAGCTGCCCTTAACTGCTGGTCTAGAATCAGTTTTCTCCAAAATAGTTATTTTCGCTCACAAATCCCCTTATTATAACAAACGATGTGTAGACAGGATGTAAATAAATGATTCATTGTGTAGTGTAGACAGCTGCAATGATTATAATGGAACTTTGTGAGATTGCGATGAACTGAGATGAGTGACAGCTTTTTAGTGATTATAAAGGGGAGCGACCATTTATGCTGGAAAGTGTAGGTTGTGGCTATGCAATACTATTTCATGGAAAAATCCGTCCGCGCAGGACTCCAGTTCAGTGGAAATTCTGTCATTATTTACTTACCCTCATGTAGTTTCAAACCACTGGACTTTCATACATCTACGCACCAATAAAAATATGTTATAAGTAAACCTGAAAGATTTCTGTCCACTGAAAGTCTATTCCATCAAAACTTTAATGCTTTACAAAGTCCATAAAGACATTGTAAAAGTGATCCATATGAATTGAGCAGTTTAATCAAAGACTTCTAAAGAGTTCACTTTATGATTAACATAAGAAATTTTGGCATTTAAACACAGACATTGATCAACGCACAGAGTACATAAAATATGCTAAATGAAATCTCAAACATACTTGCTTGACGAACAAGAACAAACCTCATTGTTTTTTCGTGAGGAAACTGGAACATGCATGTTATGAGCAAGCATGTTTGAGCTTACATTTACCATATTTGATGAGTTCTGTGTATGTGCCAAATCTTGACAATTACATTTCTCAGGTTTCATTAAAATATCTTCATTTGTTTTTTAAAGATGGACGAAAATCTTATGGTTAGGAACAACAAGAGGGTGAGTAACTGACGACAGAAGAACACCCCTTAATCACAGTAAAATAACTGTAAGATTGTACAATGTCTTTCAGAAAATGGTGTTTGATTTAAGATATTCAAGAATGAGTGAAGTAAAGCTGTGATCAGAATACCTCATATCCCTGCAGTCTTCCCAGATTCATCATGTCATTGCACAGCTTAGGCACCTGGGACATCAGGTCTACTGCTTTCTGTTACAGAGAAAACCAACACACACCTGTATGACAATTGAATCTAAACTGCTTCAGATTTTTTCATTTACAATGCAATAATTTTATATATTTACAAATATAAAAAATGCAATCACCTCATTTTATGGTTGACCAATAAAAAAAGTAAGCACTTTAGATTCATTCTTACCTCAATATCCTGACAATCCAACCCTGCCTTGATGCTGTACTTTAAGAAGTCCTTAAGCAATAAAAGAAATTATAAACATTAATAAAACTTTATTATTTATTACTGGTATCAATCGCATCATCAAAGACTTCTTTTCTATTGTACCTTTAATAAAAGCTGGTATTTAGTAATTCTCTGAATGGGTTTAATGAGAAAATCACTGATGCCCAGTCTCAGAGTTGATGTCTTGCTGAATCCCCTGTGAGCCGAAACAGACACAAGAATATAAACTTGTCATGATCAATTGTTTATTTTTTATTTTAAAAACAATTTTACAGTGCTGCAGAAACAAGTCCGAAAACCTGGAAATAAGTTGGAATTTTTATGAACTCCTGGTTGCATCATCTCAAAGTCAGTGAGTTTTTGGTAAAGGTTTTTGGTAAATGCTTGATATAAGGTCTGTGGTTGTCACCAATTTACATTTCATGCCTCTTGAAAAAGGCGGTTGAAAACAAGTGGCTAAATGGGACTCCAGAGGTTGTCAGGGACATTAAATGTCATCAAGCCAAAAAAGAAAATGTATCTACTTACTAGTTCGTTTTTTCAGAAACATTGTGTTTGTACTCATGCTCTTTTTCTAACTCAAAAATTCCAAATTTGGAAGCTTAGTGTTGATGTGAAGAAGTCACACGGCCATGGTTTCGTTTGTTTATAGCCTGATTTTAGCTTTTTATTTTTTTGCAGATTGTATGAAGGCTTCAAAATTCAAAGTTGTTCATTTGTGAAAATGATCTTGATGAACAAAACATGCAAGTATCATAAACTTTTGTTGGGCAAAGAGCTTATTTTCTGCAATACTTCAAAAGCCAATGGAAAAATGTTATTTAAAATGTTATTTTTTGGCGAGGGGACCAGGATGATGCTAATGCCGCCTTCATGTGCCTTGGAAATGTCCTACTTCCCACTTCTGAAGTTCTGATTATGAGATTGTCACGTTTAGGTGCGTTGTTTTGTCAAAAAATAATAGGAATCACGGAGGATACAGAGTTCACAAAGGGGTGGGGAGGGGGTCACATTTGTTGACAACCATAAAAGCATTCACCACACTATATACACTCACCTAAAGGATTATTAGGAACACCTGTTCAATTTCTCATTAATGCAATTATCTAATCAACCAATCACATGGCAGTTGCTTCAATGCATTTAGAAAGGTGATTTAAGCTATTTTGAGCGTGGCATGGTTGTTGGTGCTAGACGGGCCGGTCTGAGTATTTCACAATCTGCTCAGTTACTGGGATTTTCACACACAACCATTTCTAGGGTTTACAAAGAATGGTGTGAAAAGGGAAAAACATCCAGTATGCGGCAGTCCTGTGGGCAAAAATGCCTTGTAGATGCTAGAGGTCAGAAGAGAATGGGCCGACTGATTCAAGCTTATATTAGAGCAACTTCGACTGAAATAACCACTTGTTACAACCGAGGTATGCAGCAAAGCATTTACGAAGCCCCAACACACACAACCTTGAGGCGGATGGGCTAAAACAGCAGAAGACCCCACTGGGTACCACTCATCTCCACTACAAATAGGAAAAAGAGGCGTAAATCTGTAATTTGGGCATAAACAGAATGAGAACATGGATCCATCATGCCTTGTTACCACTGTGCAGGCTGGTGGTGGTGGTGTAATGGTGTGGGGGATGTTTTCTTGGCACACTTTAGGCCCCTTAGTGCCAATTTGGCATCATTTAAATGCCACAGCCTACCTGAGCATTGTTTCTGACCATGTCCATCCCTTTATGGCCACCCTGTACCCATCCTCTGATGGCTACTTCCAGCAGGATAATGCACCATGTCACAAAGCTTGAATCATTTCAAATTGTTTTCTTGAACATGACAATGAGTTCACTGTACTAAAATGGCCCCCACAGTCACCAGATCTCAACTCAATAGAGCATATTTGGGATGTGGTGGAACAGAAGCTTCATGCCCTGGATGTGTGTCCCACAAATCTCCATCAACTGCAAGATGCTATCCTATCAGTATGGGCCAACATTTTCTAAAGAATGCTTTCAGCACCTTGTTGAATCAATGCCACTTAGAATTAAGGCAGTTCTGAAGGCGAAAGGTGGTCAAACACAGTATTAGTATGGTGTCCCTAATAATCCTTTAGGTGTGTGTAGATTCTGGAATTTAATTCAAATACAGGCTATTTTCCCCTTGTATAGAACATACAAAATGCTTCAAATGGTTATTTATATTTTAATATGTGTACTACTTTAATGACAAGACAAGGTGATGTAACTGTTGTGGAGAAAGCTAATGAAGAATACCGATCATAGGAACAATCATTCTCCCTTCCACCATGTTTAAAGTTTATGGCGTAGTAGTTTCCAAGTTTCCCAGTAGTAAATATCACATGCAAGGGTGTTCATGTCCAATTTCTGACCATGGGTGTTTTCACAACTGTAGATCATTTGCTTTGAACCAAAACGATTAAAATAGTAAAAATTGTTGCGTTTTCTTCTTGGTTCAGTTCGTCTTCACAAGGCAACATTTCTAAAAGGACCAAACTGAGTTAATCCGAGTCAAGTCCAAAGTAAACTCACTGATTGTGGCTTTCTTAGTAGCTGTCATTATTTTACTTTATCATTTTAGCAAGAATCAAGGCTTCACCTACATTTTTTGTGTGTTTTTGGACAGTTCTGAAATATCTTCATCCAACCAAATTTCGATAATGCATTTCACTTTGTCTTTGCTCCAGGTTAACCCATGATTCATTTTGAAAGGCATTAGCAAAACAAACACTGCAGCTTTCATGGAACGTTCCGTACGTAACTACCCATCATATAAAGTGATACAGCCTGGGTCTAGGGCTGCAACTAACGATTATTTTAATAATCGATTAATCTGTCGATTAATTTGTCGATTAATCGAATGAATCGGATTAAAAAAAAACATTATTTTCCAATCCTTTATTAAAAAACAGAACTAAAAGGTGCAAATTCAGTGATCCAGTGCAAAAAAATGGACTAACAAAAAACATACACATGTATGCTTTACATCTGCCAAATATATAGGCCTTTTAAAAAATAAAGTGCACAAAAAGATGCATATTTTCTTTTTTTAAAGGGGCCTGAGCTGTCAGAACAATAAATTGATAAAAAATACAGAAAAATACAAATCAGAAAACTTAACAGGATTTGTTTGAACGTCAGAACTTGTTCTCTCACACTTCACACTCAAGACTCACACTCACAAACTTGTGTTGTGTTTTTGTCAAAGATGTTATAATCTTTAACAAAATGTTTGAAACTTTTTAACAAGCAAATGCACTTATGATCATTTTACCTAGGTAATAATAGCAATAATAATAATTATATCAGAAGATAATATCTCTAGTTTATCCTAATATTAATTATAAATACAATGAATATAAAATATAAATACAATATAAAGTAATATATATATCAAATACAATGGATTGACCATCTCCTATGGTGTAAGGTATTTTTCCGCTCATCCTTTCCGAGCATATAGTGAAGTCAGTGAGTCATTCAGAGTGAAGTTTGAACAATTCAGTGCTTCAAATTGTGGAAAAAATATTCCCCTTTGTAGTGGTAGGCAGGCTACTTGGACAGACAAGAAAGTGTTTTCATCTGTCTATCTGATTCAAATCACAGTTTGCTAATTCAGTGGTAAGAATTTAATTGTTGTTTTTATTTATATCTTATATAATATGCCTAATTATGTATTACTATAGTATCAGAGAATGTCTAGTAGGCCTAGGCTATGTACCAAATTACTAATGCTCAGACACACTCGGTCTCTCTCGTGCGCGATCTTGGACAAACGCACGCACGCGCGTACTTGGACACACTCGGTCTCTAGCTCTCGTGATCACGGACGCATACGGTCTGTCGCTCCCGCGTGAGCGATCTGGACACATTCGGTCTCTCTCTCGTGATCACGGACACAGTCTCTCGCTCCCGCGTGAGCGATCTCGGACACATTCGGTCGCTCTCTCTCTCGTGATCACAGACACACTCGGTCTCTCGCTCCCACGTGAGCGATCTCGGACACACTTCGGTCTCTCTCTCTCTCGTGATCACAGACTCTCTCGGTCTCTCGCTCCCGCATGAGCGATCTCGGACACACTCGGTCTCTCTCTCAGCGATCATCACGGACACACTCGGGTCTCTCTTCTTCGCGATCATCACGGACACACTCGGGTCTCTCTCTCTCGCGATCATCACGGACACACTCGGGTCTCTCTCTCTCAGCGATCATCACGGACACACTTGGGTCTCTCTCTCGCGATCATCACGGACACACTCGGGTGACAAAACACTCACAAATGCGAACTCCGCGATTGAGCGACAGTGCGTGAGAGACCGAGAGTACTCGCGGCGCTGGCCAACTCAAACTTTTTTTTTTAAAATATAACGTTATATACAAACATATATATATTTCCGTGTCACGCGACGCAACGAATCGATAATGTAATTCGTTGCCAACTCTTTTCAGAAATCGATTTTAATCGATTTTAGTGAATTGATTGTTGCAGCCCTACCTGGGTCGGATTGCTTTCTCACCACAAGCAAACCATTCTCAGATGAGACGGAGCGATTTCGAGCGATTATTTGGTGTGGATCCGAGTGCAATTACCAGGCTTCCGAAACAAATGCTCCAAAGGTGTGAAAAAGCCATAAAACTACGTATTTACAATAATTCTGATAGCATGTGAAGGCAGCATAACTTTTGGGTTGGTCTACAAAAATATGTCATCCCTGCTGCACAAGTTTGTCTTACCTCAAAATATGAATCGTATTCTGCAACGATGAATTCAGATTTGGGTTTGTTCTGGCAGTAAACCACATACATGTGCAGCCTTCTCTCCTACACACACAGAAACAGAAAACACTTCATAAGCACACACAACCTTTATGAACTTTACACTGTTGGAGCATCAGACCTGATCTCAGTCACATACTTACATGTTTACTAAACAGCTCAGGCAGTTTTTCTTGATCTTCAAGACATTTTTCCAGTTCACCAACAAAAAAACTTTAGACATCAACAGAAACATAGAATTAGTTTCATTTCAGTCATTTTCCAATAAGAGAAGCTTATGCGAGACACTTACTCTTTGTGCCAGTCGTAGATTTGGTGAATGTTTCCAAAGACGATCTTATCTTTTCCTTTCATATTATCAGGAACTCCTTTTTCCTCTATTCTCTTCATAAACCCCTTCAGAAAATTATTTCATATATAAATGAGAGCAAATGAGACCCAAAACACACAAAGTTGATAAAAGCCACAGTAATTCACATGTCTGTGTACAGTGGTTGTAAAATATGATAAATGAAAACTGATGATTGGACATCCACTCAAGTAAATACTGAAACACTGATGATGTAATGAAAATGCAAATGAGGAATGAGAAATATGCAAATGGATGATATGTTCAGACAGACAGAACAAAGTCAAATGAAGAAGGATAACCGACACTAGAGTGCCTTGAGATGATATTTTCATGCTAAAGCCAAAGTATACCTTTTTTGTGTATTATTATGCACTGTATTGTGTGTTATTTTGTCAGGTTGTCAGCTATTTTCTGATGTTCTTACCTCAACCACGATACCCAAATCTTTGACGATGAGTCTTTTTCTGTCTGGATTAATTCGTTCAGAACAAACCTACAACAGAAAACAAACAAACATAAAATAGTTATTAAAGATGAATCTAAAAAATACGTATCAGACACATCACACTTCGCTTTTGAGAGTGTTACAGAATGATAGAGAAAGATTGGATTAAAAAAGAGCAAATGCCAACTACGGATGAACTTCCCAATAAATACCATCGATCTTTAAAGGGATAGTTCACTTTGAAATTAATTTTTGGTATGTTTTATCTTACCTCAAGGGCATCCAAGATGTAGGTGTCTTGGTTTCCACAGTAGTATCAATTTTGATATTTTTAGGTCAAACCGTTCTTGTCTGTCAGTCATATAATGGAGGTTCTATGGTCACCACCTCAAAGAGCATGCACAAGAGAAGTCCAAATTAAACATGATTTAATGACTCGTAAATGTAAGTACACATTGATGGCCTAGACACCGAAACGAGTGGTTTGTGTGAGAAAACAAACAGTATTTATATCGATTAAACCTCTTGTAACCACAGCCACGTCCAAGTGACCGCCAGAAAGCACCAAAGTGATTCTAAAGTGTGATTGTGAAAAAAATTCAACGTTGGCTGTTATATCGGAAATCAGTCTTCCATTGCGATTTCCTGTATATCTAAATATGATTAGATCTTCACAGTGAAAGGTAACGCGTCCAAAATCTCTGTAAACAATAAGGGACGTACACGTGCTAGAGATCACTTCCCGTGCTTGCGCAGAGCCGAAGCGCCCACGCCTTCAGATCACTTGGACGTGGCTGTGGTTACAAGAGGTTAAATCGATATAAATACTGTTTGTTTTCTCACACAAACTTCGCTTCGTGTCTTAGGCCATCAATGTGTACTTACATTTACGAGTCATTAAATCTTGTTTAATTTGGACCTCTCTGTGCATGCTCTTTGAGGTGGTGACCATAGACCTCCATTATATGACTGACAGACAAGAACGGTTTGACCTAAAAATATCAAAACTGAAACTACTGCGGAAACAAAGACACCTACATCTTGGATGCCCTGGAGGTAAGCTAAAACATACCAAAAATTGATTTCAAAGTGAACTATCCCTTTAATGAGAGCCATATTATTCAGAGAGATGCTTTCTCAATACTTCCTGCTATATTGAATCCAAATCTCATGGCTCTAAAAGACTCAGCTGCCTTAGATGTAAACTTTTACAACTACTAACATTAGTTACAGGTACATTAGTTAAATTGGTAGTCCAAGGCATTTTTGTCTATCTGTACTTCAGAGGTTCTTCCTACCGGAGCCTGCGCTTTCCATTTCAAAATGGCGGCTGCGTGGAAATCAGCGTATAACAGCACAAAAGTGGTGCTCAGCAGCAGGGTTTCATAACCCTGGGGAAAAAGTGGTGCTAATCCCACTTCTAAATGACAAGTTTGAAAAGTACAAGAAGTTAAAAGAGGGGTTTAGAAACGGACGATAATTTGGGGTTAAGCACAGCGTGAAAAACCCTTTTGAGTAAGAAAACATGAATCATATAATGGCTTAATGCCAATCTGGGAGCCCAACTATATCTATATATATAAATATATAACCCAAGAGTGTAGAGTGTGTGTCTCTTACATTCGTCCACGCAGTGCTTTGGCTTTCTGCTCCAGCTCAGGGTTTCTGGGTGGCAAGGGGCTTTGCTCCGCTGGGTTCACGGAGCTGAATCCTGGGTATGATCCTGGCTCCAGCGTCTATAGGCAAACACAAATACAAGAGACTCCAGTCAGTTTGACAGTCTGTATGGAAATACCAGGCCTGATGTGGGAGAACAAACACAGCAATTGAATGGTTTATGTGTGACACGGCCCTAAACTTCATCACCACCAGAGCTGCTCAAGAGATTCAGCTGGAGAAAAACACCATGATATCCAGCACTTTGGCAAGTTTGCAAGACTTTTATTGCTTAATTATCAAAAAAAAAAAAAAAGCTGCTCCAGCCTTCTACTTTTCTGCCGCGGCCTCAGAAGATGCAGTAGTTCAGCGTGGCGGCTACTAAACGATACTGTTCTGATCAGAGCAGTCAGATTGAAACCGATTTTCCAGATATGGGATTTGCATAGGATTTTTTTAAACCACATTATTTTTTTTTAAACAGCTCTAAAACAGGTTCCAGATCAAGTTCTGGAGGTGCTCGATCCACATTTGTGCTGTGGAACAAATTATAGGAATAATTTGAGTGCAAAACAAGTCAAGCTCAATCAGATAGCATGTGTGTCCATGTTGAAAACGTATTTTTTTACTTTTTTACATTTTTCAGGATTCTTTGATGAATAGAAAATTCAAAAGAACAGAATTGATCTGAAATGGAAAGCTTTTGTAACATTAATCTCTACCATTCAAAAGTTTGGGGTCAGTAAGAATTTATTTTTTATTTTTGGGGGAAAGAAATTAGAAAATACTTTATTCATCAAGGATGAGTTAAATTGATCAAAAGTTACAGTAAAGACATTTATAATGTTAGAAAAGATTATATTTTAAATAAATGCTGTTCTTTTTAACTTTCTATTCATCATAGAATTTTGGGAAGAAATGGTACACAACTGTTTTCAACATTGAAAATAATAATTTACTATTTCTGATCATAAAATCAGCATATTAGAATGATTTCTGAAGGATCATGTGACACTGAAAACTGATGTGCAACAGTAATGTTGTTGAAAATTCAGCTTTCAAATTACATTTTAAAATATATAAAAATAAGAAAAGAGTCATTTTAAATTGACTTAATATTTCGCAATATTACTTTTTTCATCAAATAAAGCAGCCTTGGTGAGCAGAAGAGACTTCATTTAAAAACATAAAAAATCGTACTGATCTAAAACGTTTAACCATATATACACGGTCAGTATAATATATATATATATATATATATATTAAACATTGAGTATTTTTACATTAATGGATTTACACCATTCACTTACATATTAAGTGCCTCATTAAAAAACTGATTTTAGCTGCTTTAAAAGAAAAAGAGGAACAAGTTGAAATACATTTTGCAGTATATCAACAAGATGCAACGTTGATTGAGCTTGTTCTGAACTTGTATATTCCCTAACTAAAAACATACATGCATGGAAAAATAATATAATCTAATAATCTCATATAGCCTAACATGTGATCGCAACCAAACCCTAATGTGATTTCTCTGTACGCCCGTTTCAGAATCCATCGGAAAGTGACACTTTATGCATACAGCAGCTTTAATGGGAACTGAATCTTTGAGTGGGTCAAACTGATGTCCAATGACAGAAACATGCACTTAAACACAATGACAACACAGCACAGATCAGCATGGTAACAACCAAACCAAACCAGATCAAGTGCATGTGTGAAGAAATATTACAACAACAAACAGAGCCACACAAACCAAAAGACACATTTCAGCACAGTCACGTGTTAGCCGGTGCATGTGAGACTAATGCAAATGAGTTCAGTTGTGAAACTCAAAAGTTAGTGATTGTCTTAGAGCAAGGGGAAACAGAAAGGAAACAAGGAAAACCAGGAGGTTGGCGGATCGAATCATCCTGCTTGTGCCAGGATGGGTTCAGTGGCACACTTACCATCTTAGTTTTGACCAGTTTCTCTATAGCACTGACAAGTTCAGCAGCACTGGGGATATCAGCCGAGCTCTGCCGTGAAGCCATCAGCACAGAAGACTACAGGACAGCAGGACAGAGAGAGAGACATTAGCAGGAGGAAGCAACACAGGCAGAGCAGAGGAGGAAATGCTACAGGATAGACAGTTTATCAAGCTTTGGTATGGAGAGAAGAGAAGCAAAGTGACAATCTCACACCCGAACATGCCAAACATTTCACCCCAAGTCAAAAGGGAAAACAAAATATCTGATTTTGCTTTAAGAAAACGAGGCCAACTTTTATGACCATTGTTGCATGGTGACATTAAATAATAGTTTTTCCCCAAATGCTCATTGATGCAAAAACATGTTATGTATATCATTTGTTTATCATAGTTTATTGCATACACTGCTGTTCAAAAGTTTGGGGTCTGAAAGATTGTTTTATATTCACCAAGGCTGCATTTATTTGATCAAAGATACAGTAAATACAGTAGTAATGTGACATTTTCTTACAATTAAAATGAACAGTTTTTTTTATGTAATA
>JAQIUQ010002244.1:0-13356 GCA_030378365.1 Hybognathus amarus
TCTGGTGATGACAACAAATATAGTGAATGTAACCACACAGGCTATAGGTATTATGTGCAAAAAGGATTGAAATCAAATTACATTCAAACATTGTTACAACAGCAATAAAAAACAAAACCAAAAATAATTATTTTTCAGCAGAAGTTAGCTAAACTGAGTGTTAATATTTGAAAAAAGAACAAGCACAGACTAATTTTTAACTGGTTAGTATGAACACGATTCACTAATTTAAGCTCAGTAAATTATTACCCTGGGATGATAAACCCATCGCAATTGTCACAGTTACTGCTATCATAAAAATACAATTACTTGTAGGTTTAAAACTCTACATATGGCACATGCTAAATGTTATTATGGCACATTTAATGTTAGTCAAGTTTTTTTTGTCGGAATTATTGTGCTCCATCTGTTCGGCAGTGCATGTGCAGTTTCAGCAAAGACTTGCATGCACAAGCCCCACTCCCTAAAGTAAAATAGAAATATTTGCATGATCTTGCTGACATTTAGCATATGGAGAGTAATAGGTCTACCTTTAAATGATAAGTTGTATACACCTGAGGAAGACACCACATCTCGAACATGTTGAACAGCACATGTATCAAGTTTAGGACAAACGAACAATTCTGCACTCTTCTGTAGCAGCTCACTCTGTGTCGCTCTGCTGTATATCAAAATAAAAGGTATTGCCTAATTCCATATCATTTTGTTAAAAATATATTGGTCCAGTTGCATCCAGCCTCTCACGGGGATCTCAGATGCCCCATACGCCTGTGAAGGGACGACTCAACGCTGGCGATATGCTATGGCTCTATATTATATATGAACAATGTTTATATTAATATTTATATATGAACAATAGTGAATGTAAGCCAGAGGAGAAGCCCCGATGAGCTGGGTTCTCCCAAGGTTTTTCTCCATCCAATCTGATGGAGTTTTGGTTCCCACTGTCAGCCTTGCTTTTGGCTTGCTTAGTTGGGTTTTTACCATTTAACAATATTACTTATCTGTGTTGTACTTCTGTCATGTTATCACTGTGAAGCTGCTTTGATACAATCTGTATTGTGAAAAGCGCTATATAAATAAATGTGACTTGACTTGGCTTGACTTGACTATTGCGCTATCATTCACAGCTCTTTATTACAGCCCAGCCCTAATTAAACATTAAAAAAATGTCCACTGCTTATTAGTTAACATTAATATCCAGTCAGCTTATTCATGTTTAATGTACAGATAAAATTTACATTTATTGTTATTAATGTTGAGTTTGTTTTCCAGCTCTCTACCTGTTACCTGTCAGTCTCCAGAGTCTATGGGCGTCATCTTCATCCATCAGAGTCCAGGTGTTCACTGGTGTTCAGCTGGTGAATGTGAGTCATGTGACTCTCTCTGGTATAAAGGAATGAGTGTATTGTCCAGCATCAGTGTGTCTGATCTCAGCATCAGTCTCTCCCTACCTCTGGAGGTGGAATGTCAGGATAAAAACGGCTTACCAGATGTGTGATCGACGATCCTGTCAGGAGCCAGACCGCACGTCTGGGACAACATCGCACAACTCTGGTCGACCATGTGGCGGCTACGTGGTCGGTTTTCAAATGTTAATATACAGAATTGCTATGTTTGGTGAAAATATTACAAATATACAATAAATATTTTGTGCTTCTGTTGGAAAGGCATAGCTGTCATTGCTATTTTGGGTCCTGAAGGCAATGTTGATATGAGGCCAAAAACCGATCGACCCCTTTTCCAGTTTTCAGGAACTAAGACTGTACTCCTTGCTGGATCGATTTCTGCTGTACTTCTGGTTGTTACCTGCAAGGGTTCCCGATGTGCTTTCTCTATTGGAAACAAAAGTTAAAGATCATGGGACAAAAGGGTAAAGATTTTTCTTCTGCTTTCAGGCAGGATTGTATTAATGCTTTTACATTGTGGGTACTTATAGGTGATTTTATTGCAGAAAACCCTATTTACTTCCAGGAAATGGTCACCAGCCAAGTGCACATAGAGTGGAAACAGCTCAGACAGACGGAGAAGAGGTACGATGTGCTGAAACAGGATTTTTTAAACAAAATGGACAAAGGAAAGGTTCCAGTTCTTCATGAAACAGCATCAGTTTGCACCTCTGCTCTGAGGCCTGACTTAAGAAGAGACAGTTCGAACAAAAATGAAAATCAGAATTTAATCGCATAAAAAAAAGTTAATATATTTTTCAAAGGCTATCCAGGTCAGCTGCTTTTCAGTTTCAAGGTGACTGATAATGGGCTCCAAACAAAACCACCATAAAAGTGAATGTTTCATTAAAAGTCACAACTATGTAATATTTCAGTCTCTTAAGGTATACCCAGTTTGTTTAGAACTAGGGACACACCAAGCTGTGGCACGTCGGGTCGTTTTACTCCAGTTCAGATGCAGTACACGGCACCGATGCAAAATACTTGTATTTACTGAAAGCTATGCTGGGTCTGATGGGCGGATGTATTCCACACATGTCCAGGATCTGCGTGTGCACTTCCACACAATTATTTTTTTGATTATGTGATGATGTGCGGTTTCATTGCGCTGACCCCGCTTTGTGATGCAGTTGGACCACATTGCTTCCACTTTGCTGTAACGCCACTAACAGTTGACAGCCGGCTGTAGTCCTTTTCCACGTCTGTACAGCCGCGAGCATGCCGTAGGCTAGACGTCCACTAATGACACGTCCGATATCACAAACGACTCATTTTAACCTTTCACTTTAATTAGATGTTGGAACATCCTGACCTCTCCGCACTTGTCTCACAAGACCTTCTGAAGTGTGTGTTACATCTCTAAATCGGCAGCACTGCAATTACAGTAAATTTGTTAACTGCAGCTGCTAATAAACTGCCGCTTTTCTACACGCAATGTTAGTAAAGTAAATTTTAAATATTCGGCGAGTCTGTAGTAGGCCCACTCTATGCGGTAGTAGCCATTAAATAATGCGCAATTTATGTTCATTTCTGTTAAAATATTCCGTTTTTACATCTATGCTGATTATGAAAATTGAAGAGCATGAGTAAGGGATGTGCGATATGTCGAATATCCATGGGTCAGACGTGATTTGCACCATGATTTCGAATTTTGATAAATTTTTTATCAACCAATTCCCTGGATATAATAAATAAGAAGCAAATGTAGCAGACAATATGATCATGATATGGTTAGGCGGTTGCGATTGCATTGCATGTGAACTGGAGACACATCTCATCATAAATTTTGCTCATTTAAATGATACTGTGTTTGTGTGTGTGTGTGTGTATATAAATAGATACAGCTGTAGGGTTGTCAGTTAAACGCGTTGTTAATGGCCATAACGCAAACCCATTTCAACGGCGTCAATTTTTGTCGCCGATTCACAACCTTTGCCTAGCAAACTTTGTAGTTTTCTTTCACATGCTTTTGCAACAGGACACGGCATGCATGGGGCGCGCTACGAAACCTATTCATTTCGGATGTCTCGCTTGCGTTCGCGTGAGAACGTCTTGCTTTCTTCGTCGATCGGGAGCGCAAGCGATCCCAGCTAGACCAGAAACCAAACAAACAGGCACCGACAGCCGCACACACATTCGGGCTTGCGAGCCAGCCAGATAGATGCGTTAACGTTACGTTTTGAGTGGATGACGAGCGCAAGAGACGCCAGTAAGTGGATGCCAATAAGATTCTGAATGGAAATTTTACTTTTATATATATATATACAATATTTACTTTATATATATATATATATATATAAAGATCACAGCTGTAAAGTCTGTGTCAACTTATTTATTAAAACTGATATTTTATACATTATGTATTGTGCTAAAATTGAGGTACAGAGGTACCTGACTGTGACATACACTTTGCATTTATTGTCATGATAAAATGAATGTATTTTTCTTATTGAAAAATGCCTGATACTAGCTTGTTAAAGGATGATTATTTTGTTCAACACAATGTATTTCTTCAACACAATACTTGTAGGTTGTCACAATTGTCTTGTGTTGTCTTGCAGAAAGCTAATACGACCGAGGAAACAATATACTCCAAGCATTCGTACAGCGGAGACATTGACGTATTTCGACAGGAATGCTGAATGACATCCATATAGTTTTTTTTTACTTTTAAATGGTCAGGTCTGATCCAGAGAGAGGAAGACAACAGAGCTCAACTGACTGAATTTAACTGATGTTATGTTTTGCATGGTAAAATATTCCTCTGACAAACAAAGCACAGCAAGAAGTACAAAAACAAGCTAAAGCTCACTTTAAACCCAATGGTAAAAATATCTTTGTGTACCCAACATTTACTTTAACATTAAAACATTTTACATTCCATTTATTTTTTAGCATTGTAATTTGTCTCGATTAAGAACTGTTGTATATCGACGCATGCTAAAAAGCTACAGATGCACTTGCTCAGTGATTCCTCTTCTCTTATTCTTGCTTAGTTCTGCACAATCTACCATAACCAATGTTGTTGATCTCCACAGAGTTGCTCTTCCTTATTGTTTGTAAGCCACAAAACCCACCCCAACCCCTGCTGAATTTCCAGTAATTGTTTCAATGTCTTGTCCTGTATCATAGCTCTGCAAGTCATTACATGTCTCTTCCATACCAGATCATTTCAAATGCAGGCTTTCGACATGCCTCTTTTGCAGTATTTTAAAGCTACGGTGACATGTTTCACTTTGCTAACAAACTGTTTTATTGTAACAGGTATGTCGTATTTTCAAAATGTGCAAATCCAAATGATGAAACCTGTTTTTTTAAGGATATAAGAAAGGTGTGGGGGTCACTGCCTGTGGATTCTAATTAATGAATGTCAAATTAAAGAACTAATATTACTTTCAGCAAGCATGTGCAGATGATACTGTAGACTGCACTGTTTGAGAATATCTGGGCCTTCTCATAGTCTATTTGTTGAAAATTGGTTATGCATTAAGATGAACAATTTTTAATGTACACTGAATCTAAAAAAGGCATTATCAAAACAATTTATGAGTTATTGCCCCCTTGTGGTCACATGTGAGAGATTTCCACTGGCGTGGAAAAAAATAGGAGAAACAGTGTAATTTGTAAAAAATTCTCATTATTCCACTTTAATGCTAAACCTCAGAAAGACAATATGTAGATTAATACAAAAGAAGGCATAAACCTTGTTGATCTCCATAATTCATATTTTTGTGTTTTTCTATTAGTCACCACTAGCCAATGAAAAGTATTCCGAAGAGCTTGTGACCAAACGTTAAATGGAAATGCCAGAGCTTTGCGAAATAATAAATAAATAAATATAATAGAATAATAAAATACAATATAAATTAAACAAATATCTAAATAAGAGTGTGTTTATCTCCTAATTTATAATTGTATTTTTCCCCACATTTTTATGTAAAAAAAATATATTTATTTCCACATTTATTTATGTATTTATGCCTACATTTTTTTACTTCATTTATATATACATTTCTTTGTATTTTCTAAATAAATGTAGACATAAATAAATGTAGACATAAGTACATAAATAAAAGTGGAGATATATTCAAAAAAATTTTGGAAAAAAATCCAATTATACGTGAATAAGGAAAGACAATACACATTATTTATTTACGTTTCTTTGTATATTTATTTATTATTTCAGCAGCTTTGGCATTCCATACAAACTGTCAGTTAAAACCTCACACATCTCAACCCTGCTCTCTGTATCATAAAAGAAGTGTTGAACACATCTGTAACGTAACTCCAAAAACCAAGTCAGAGTCAGGAGTTTGATGCAGATAGAAATTATGTTTCACGGCTCAAAACAGTAAATCATGGCTTGAACATAGAACGCATGGCATGGGGCGTAGAGCTTGAAGGGATAGTTCACTTTGAAATTAATTTTTGGTGGATGTTCTAGCTTTCCTCAAGGACATCCAAGATGTTGGTGTCTTTGTTCCCACAGTATTTTCAATTTTGATATTTTTAAGGTCCCGTTTCTTGTCTGTCAGTCATATAATGGAGGTCTATGGTCACCACCTTCAAAGAGCATGCACAGAGAAGTACAAATTAAACATGATTTAATGACTCATAAATGTTAGTACACATTGATGGCCTAAAGACACGTAACGAAGCGGTCTGTGTGAGAAACCGAACAGTATTTATATCGTTTTTGCCTCCAGAGTGATCTGAGGGTGAGGGCGCTTGTGCATCTTCTCGCACGTGTACGTCACTCATTGTTTACAGAGAGATTTCGGAAGTTATACCTTTCACGGTGAAGATGTAAATATTGAAAACGTCTTCCATTGCGATTTCCTGTATATGTAAATATTAGGGCTGTCAATCGATTAAAAATTTTAATCTAATTAATTACATACTCTGTGATTAATTAATCTAAATTAATCGCATACATCATTTTTGCAGTGAAAATATTTTAAATATTTCAAATCAAATAAATAATCAGCATTAGTGACATTTCAGATCATAAACTCTTTTATTACTATTTTCACTGTTCAAATAATGTCCATAGCAATCAACAATATGACCTAATAATAATAATATGCTGAGGAAATAAATTCAAAAAATATTTGTCAACGTACAAGGCATCTTGAGGACACAATGAATATATTAACACTCCCCTCAAATGTCAACACTATTTCTCTTGTCTTGTACGTTACGTGCCATGAAAAAACTGAGGCAAGAGACCAAAAGTTTAACATAGTGCAATATCAATTCCAGGGCTATTTTGTGGAGTTGAACATAAACCTTCAATAAAAAAAATCAGCCCCTTTTACCACATTTCACACACACACACATTTTTTTATAATAATTCATTTGTACATGAGGCCACTATTTATCCTTCAGCCAGTCACAACACACACACACACACAAACTCACGCACTTGTCTCACACACGCTTTCTCAGACACACACACTCACTTATCACTTACTCACTCGCTCACTCACTCGCGCACACGGACGCAGATTTGCTAAGTTTGCGCTTCAGAGTTTGCTCCAGTGTGGTTTAAGTTTGAAGATGACGTTGACCGCTAGAGTTTGTATCACGGGACGTGCTAGGTCGTGTCGTAACCGCTGGATGCTTGGCATTGATGTCGTAGAGTTGACGAACTCCGGTGATATGCAAATTCCGGCGCAGATATTGCAGACGACTTTATTTTTATCAATACTTCCATCATCAAGCATCTAGTTTTTTTAT
The DNA here is from genome assembly GCA_030378365.1 of Hybognathus amarus. Taxonomy (NCBI): domain Eukaryota; kingdom Metazoa; phylum Chordata; class Actinopteri; order Cypriniformes; family Leuciscidae; genus Hybognathus; species Hybognathus amarus. The sequence goes on from JAQIUQ010002244.1 coordinate 7,188, forward strand.
AAGTAAATGTTCCAATCAATGATCCAGGTAGCGCGTCTCGTCTCCCTCCTCTATTTACAGTCGAATGGTGGTTAGAACCATAGAACGGCTCCTGGTCAAAGGTCAATACGGAATGGATTAATCTGCGTTATTTCTTTTAACGCGTTATTTTTTTCAGATTAATTAATCGAAATTAACGCGTTATTTTGACAGCCCTAGTAAATATGTTTAGATTCCGAACGCGGAGACAGCACGCGCCGGACCCTCAGAGTATAATGGACGTGACTGGTGATTACAAGAGGTAAAACCGATATAAATACTGTTCGTTTTCTCACAAACTGCCGCGTTTCGCATGCTCCTGAGGCCATCAGTGTAGCACTGACATTTACGAGTCATTAAATTGTGCATGCTCTTTGGAGGTGGTGACCATAGACCTGCATTATATGACAAAAGAGCACCGTCCTTCGTATGAGGCGGTAAACCGACCATCTGACTCTCATATTTTCATTAAAAATCCCAGGATATCCTTCAAAAGAGAGAGGGTGTAACTCCAGCATCCTAGCCAAATCTGCCCCTTGGCCTCTGTCCATCATGGCCTCCTTAATCATTCCTGATATACTGATTGGCTTCATCACTGTCTCCCTCTCCATCCTGTACATTCCCCACTTCCATGTGTAAAGCGTCTTGCGTGCAGAGAAAAGTTCTACATGAACGTAGCTAATTATTATTATTAAAACACAATATCCACTGGTCAAAAACGTTGTCATCTTCACTTTAACTGGATTCTTGGTCAAATATCAATAATATGGTGGCACTGTGGTAACATATGTGGAGTACAGACAAAGCCATCAGATATCAACTTCAACAACAGAGTTTAATTCATTAAAATATACAGTGTATTTCTTTTACTATAGTTTTGCATACAGGGCTTATAGATTAAGCCAGGATTAGGCCTTTGTTCAATAAGGACATTTAAGGATCTTTTATAAACATGCCTTAGAAAAAAAAACATTACTGTGTGCATCTTGAAACAATTATTATTTGTCAATTTTACCGATAAGCCAGTGCAATTTGCTTTCAGTTAAAAAAGTTGCATTTTTGTCTGGGACTAGGCTTAAATCTTTTCTGTGAAACCAGGGGGTTTAATATTAATTAATATTAATTAAGAGTTAATTAATATTACTCTGCACTTAAATATAGATTACACTATAACAACGACACCTTAAAAAAGTGTAATTTTTATTTATTTATTTTTTGGCCAATAAACCTGTGTTAGTCCCACAATACTTTGCTCTGCGCCACTGGACGCCTACCTTTATCAACCTGTCTGGTATTTGATGTGATAAACGAGTAGAGCAACAGCAAGTCACGCCCAGCACAGCATAGATCAGAGAAGGAATCACACTCTCAGAATCTGTGGAAGAAAATACTAATATCAGCACATGAGGAATATTCCTTGCACGCTGGTAAAAGTTCCCAGATGAAGAAGATGAAAAATTGTCCTCTGAATACTTTAAAAATAGTACTGGAAATAGTAAACACTATAACCTGAATAGACACTAATTACTGTTGATGTACCTGCACATGGTTTACAGAGTTGTGTGATGTTGTCCAGATGTGTGGTCTGGTTTCTGCAGGATTGTTTATCACACAGCTGTAAGTGTTTTTATCCTGACATTCCACCTCCAGAGGTAGAGAGAGACTGATGCTGAAATTAGACGCACTGATGCTGGACAATACACTCATTCCTTTATACCAGGAGAGAGTCACATCACTCACATTCAGCAGCTGAACACACCAGTGAACATCTGGACTCTGATGATGATGATGATGCATAGACTCTGGAGATGACAGGAACAGGTAGAGGAGCTGGAAAAAAAAACAAAAATATCATTAATAACAATACATTTTGTCTGTAATTACAGTACACGTATACAGTATATTCCTATAGCATTAGTCCTACCTCATTTGCAGGGTTCACTTCATTGGAATTATCCACAAACATTTTATGCCGGAAACCCTTTATGATGCAACCCAGCACTAAAGAGTGGACACTCACAATCAAATTTGTGTGGCCAATTCGAACAGTAAATCAAGGAAACAATAAAATGCCAACTCCACACAGAAGGGACTCCTGGCTCAGCGTGGCTTGAACCCACTGAGCCACCGTGCCACCAATAAGATGAAAATGTGAACTGTTTCGTCTAACATATGTTTACTAATGTAAACTATAATAGGCAGTGGGCATGCTTTGTTTTACACTCTTCTGAATCAGGTTTAATGTGATCAGCTCATAAGTCTAACTGACTCACATACTGTATATTAAAAAAATAAAACACTTTTTAACATTCCCTTTTTATATAATTTTTCAAGTCAATGTAAGCAGGTTGTATGGGGTGGTTTGTATATATATTCTTTATTTTTAATTATTTTTATTTGTATTTATTTATTGTATTATTAGTAAAGAGACATATGCAAGTCAGTATGTAAATGTATCTTTTTCATTGTCTTCAATAAAACTTACTTAACAAAAAACAATTAAACACTTAAATTTACTTACTCTGTACTACAGTAACATTGAATCTCTTGTATGAAGTTCCATTGTTTCCGATGATCTGACCTTTATAAAGTCCAGTGTGTTCAGATCTGATGTTTCTGATGATCAAGAGATCCAGTTTGACTGTCCATCTGAAGTTTGTCCTGAATCTCTCACTATTGAATAATTTAATCTTCTGGTTATATATTTCAGCTATTCGAGTCTCTTTAGGTCCAAACATCCATATATATGATCATTGATCTGTACTTCAGTAACATCAGTGTTTAGAGTGACTGATCTCCCTCAGTCACTGACACTGACTTCACTTCATCGGCAAACACACCTGAAACAGATTCAATTATTTAATTGTACAGATACATTATTCAATTATTCAACATGAATCAAATAAAATGTGTAGCAATCTTACCTTCCACACCAAAGGAAGAGCAAGATTAAACAGCTCATGTATGCGAGCATCTTAGAAAAGTGGCTGTGTTCCTGTGGTTTCAGTTCACAAACAGAGCATGTGCAGAAGATTCAGCCAATGGCTGCTCACACTGTTCTAAGGAAGTATAGCAGAGGTGACCAAAATCGACTCTAGTTTCTCTCTAAAGTCCAAAACACAGCATCTTGCATCTTGGATGCTTAAATGTTCAATGTACCAATAGCCTACTTGTTTAAATGTCCATCTCATCAGGTTACTAGATATTCTTTTCGAACACCTCTCTCCGTGCTGTAAAAATACAGTTCAAATTTAGTCAATTATTTAAAATTATTCCTGGATTGTGAGAAATACCTAATATCAGAAAACCAGAGTGTTAAAAAGGCTTTAGATTCATTTTTTTTTGCCAAGCAAAACAACATCAAGTGTTGATATTTTGGACTGCGGTCTGTTCAAGAGAGGTTTAGTGTGTGCAAAGGCTGAAGAATATTACTAGCATTGTGGTTACAGCTCTCTCTTATACCTTCCGTTCACAAGACTACCCTTACGAAAAGAAGTATACTTCAAGTTCATTTTATGAAGTATACTAAGTAATGTTCAAGTCTATTTTAAGTATACTTTACATGGTAAGTATACTAATGTCAATAGTTATAAACTTGTAAGTGTACTATTTTAATACCACTTGGGACTTAAATTGGCCCACTTGTAGTATATAAAAGTATATGTTTAAGTGTGTAACAGTAAACTTTAAGTGCACAACTAATTCATGTGTATGATTACATTTCTCATTTGTACTGCAAGTTAACTTATGGGTATAGTCACAGTGTCTGGTATGTTCCCCATGGTGTCCACTAGAGGTCTCTTCCCCATATCATCTCAAATTTTTAGTTACTGAAAGTACACTATGAAGTATACGCTCAGTAAACTACGAGTTTAGTAGGCTATTGTATACTACAAGTTTTCTTTAATTGAACTTTCAGGGTTGCCAACTGGCTTTATGCACAGCTGCACTACTTCCTGAACTTCAGCCAGCTCCTTAGCTGTGTCTGAAACCGCTCACTCGTTCACTCATTCACTAATCCCTATATAGTGTATGGCATTTGAGTGCACTATATCTGCAAGGAGTGAACGAGATGAAGTGAGTGAATTCGGACGCTGACGTTTATACTGTGCGTCGGAGAGTTGGAGCTGTCGCAGAAAAGGCTTCGTCACACGTACTGATAAAACTCCTTTTATCTTATGTTACTTACTTTATAAAATAATATTAACAACAATAACAATCATAATGACTTTATTTTGTAATTATATATACCTCCGTGCCAGCTTTATAGTTTCATCGACTGAAATTGTAACTCTCACGCTCACAGATGAGCGTGTCATCGAGCGCCTCCGGCGACCGTTATTATATCCGAATAACGACGATTAACGGATATTTTTTCAAATCCTCCACTGGATGTAATATAATCTCTGGTTTAAACTTGCTCGCGCCGCACTTTCATGCGCGCTCAGTTCTCTCCGCATTGGATTGTGGGAAATAGTGCTTTAGCAAGTGTACATCGAATGTACACTCAAATTCAGAGAGGATTGTGGGTAAAAGTAGTGAATGAAAGTAGGGAATGATGTCGTTCACTCAGAATTCGGACACCACTACAAAATGGCCGACACCCGATATAGTGCACTATATAGTGGATAGGGAGCGATTTCAGACACAGCTCTTGTTTCCTGTCTGTCATTATTGGGCTAAATTAGATTAATTCAGGTGTGTCTGATTATTGTTGCCATGACTACTGAGGTCAGGCACACCTGAATTCTATCAGTTTGTCCAATAATTGCAGACAGGAAACAAGGAGCTGGCTGAAGTTCCAGGGAAGTAGTGGCAGCTGTGCATGAAGCCCACTCTCACAGCATCTGGCGTGTCAGGCTTTGCTCACTGCATACGCAAGAAGGATGTCACACCAAATTCCACTTCTCCCATCTCAAATTGGTTAACTGTTGAAGACTAGACCACTTGCTTTTGAACCAAACCTTTGTCTCAGTTTAATTTAACAACCAGACTACCTCTTTCGTCAGACAGAACTTTCAATTGTTTGGTTTGGACCGTGGTCTGGGGTGAGTTTACACACCTGTAATTTTGATTTGGACCAAAGCCTGAAAAGTCTGAAAGTCCATATATTTTATATTTAAGTATATTTTTGACTAGTATATAAATGTTGACTGAAAGTATGCTTTTTTATTTTTGTAGAAAAGAAGTATACTAGAACACTTGAATAATCTTACTTTTCCACTCCATGCAAACAGTGTTCAGAGACCTTCAAGCTCTGTCTATAGCAGGGTTTTCTCAAACTTTGGACCCTGGAGGAGTGCCTTGTTCCTGGAGAGTCCAGCTCCAAACCTGATCAAACACACCTGAGCAAGCTAATCAAGGTCTTCAGGATTACTAGATAACCCACAGGTAATGTGTGTTTGATCCAGGGCTTGAGCTTTAAACTCTGCTCTGTGTAAGTCTAGTGAGACTGGGTTCAGGTAAAGTCATTTTTTTCGCAATACTGGAAGACAAAAATGATATGACTCTAATAAATGTAAAGATGTGTGAATGATGCTAATCGTCATCTGTATGGGTTCTTTTGTTTATTCACAAAACACTGTTAAGCTTCATTGTTGCGTTGGCACGTCACCACATTTAAACATGTATACAACACAAATTATGTACAAGATACATATTTACAAATATCTAAAAACAGAGTGAGTTCTTTTCTCATCTCTGTAAATAGACAATTTCCATAATGTGCCCTTAATTCTGTGCAATTTCTGATGACATGATCTATTTTTGGCTGTAGTCCTTCAGTTTGTAACATTTCACACCCTTCCAGAGCTGAAGATTTCGGATTGATGACTTTGGTCTTCTGCCTCAGCCTGGACTACAGCTCTGCTCAGTATTCCTGCAGGATCCTTCACCACATCCTATGTGGCCGAACTGTCATGGCGTCATCTCCTCGAGGAATATTTCCCCACCTGAATTAGAGATATGAGGTTAATTATGACAAAATGGACAGCGCTAAAGGTAAGGGTAGTAAAGAGACTGATCTGTACCTGTCTTTCACAAAGGGTCTGGTTCGCCAGCCTGCAGTCAGAAATATCACAACATCCACATATGACCTGAAAAATGAGACAGAGACAAGCAAATTGAACTCATAATTAAATAAACTGTATAT
>JAQIUQ010002245.1:0-13123 GCA_030378365.1 Hybognathus amarus
GTATGAACCGCTTAACTACAGTATATGGAGATCGCAGTCTGCTCTGTATCATCTCAGTTTAAGTACAAAAATCAACTAAAAAATAAATTACATTATAATGCTCCTATTGGTATACCTAACTTTTTGATCAGGTGAGATTTAGTCAATATATTTCGGGTTACGAGTAGGCTACTAACTTTGAATGTTGGTGAATAGCAACTCTGCAATGGTGTGATGAGTCATTATTTGATTTTTACAGATATCAGGGCTTCTGCTGACCAAATGTGTTGTTGAAAATTTGATTTTAGAATATACCATATTAGAAATATACCGTGGTGTAATGATAGCTATAGTTTGCACTTTATTAAATTGAGCTTATACAATAGCCTATTTAGATGGAGAAAATATACGTTTTTTTTATTAAATACAAGAAAATTAAACAAAGATTTGATAAATTATTATTAGGGTTTTTTTGTGTTTTTTTTCCCCGAACGGCCTGTTCAATAACTAAACCAAAAACCAAAGTAGCGTCTGTTGCTGTACACAAACGGGTGGGGAGGAGGAACTTCGGTTTTTTCATGTTCAGTGCTTCACACACACACCGTTCATCAAGATCAGCGTTTATAATGAACGATTTGAGCAAATCCGACATAATCGTTTATCTCTGTATGGCTTAGATTCGTATCAAAGTGGTATTTTTCAGTTTACTTCATCTTTTATCAGTCAGTTGACGTCGTCATGAGGAGTTTATCTATCTGCTCGGCGAAATGTTGAGGAATACCGTTGGCAGAACAGCTTGCTTGTTTCTGTTTCTGCAAGGATTGAAAGGTATGTTATTGTTTGAAACCGACATTTATCCAATCGCTTGTTTAATTTTCTTTCTCTTCAACAGTCTCAAATGACCTTAACATAGCCTTTTAAGCTTCTAGTTTAATGGATTTAAAAGGTAAATAACTGAATTTGATTATATTAATATATATATATATATATATATATATATATATATATATATATATATATATATATATATATATATATATATATATATATATATATATATATATATATATATATATATATATATATATATATATATATATATATATATATATACAACATGCCCCAGAGGTATACCAACCTCTGGGGCATGTTGTAAAATTTTGATTCTATTCTTTCGGGAATAGAAAATCAAGAAAAAGTATTAATGAAACAAAACCACATAATTGTAGGGGAGAGCAGGGCACAACGTAACACTTTTTGACTTTGTCAATTTGTGTAAATATACTTAGGGTTTACAGTATTTTTCCCCCACATTAATTTCCCACATGTCTAGTACAATTATGTGGTTTTGTTTTATTAATACAGTGTATACTTTTTGCTTGATTTACCCTGAAAGAATGGAAGTGAAATGTGACAACATGCCCCATAGGTGGGTACATTTAACATGTGAGGGGCACATTGTAATATCACCATATAACAGCTTAAAATGATATCTGATCTAATAAAAAAAATATAGGCCTACAAGTAAAACCAAAATATTTTCTTAATAAAATACAATTATTAACTTTTTCATATAAAATAATGGCATTTTAAAAATAATAACAACAAACACACCGGAAAACACAGCTATACAGCATTGTTCAAAATAAAAAATATAATAACTATTTCTGAACATTGACTCTCAGTCTTTATTTACATGTTTCTCTTGTTTTCTCAATGGAATTCATAAAAGTATAGAATATAATAGCGTATTTCTAATAGGGGCACATTGTAACACAGTGTTACAACATGCCCCAACTGCACGGTTTAAACCCTGCTAGTGTCTTCTGTTAGTTAGCAAAGCTTTAAAGAACTATATAAACTGTTAAACAACAGTTTGGAGATTAAAATAATATCAGATTTGTCAAATTTTAAATAAACACAAAAAATAGAGATGAAAAATTAACTTAAGTAAGAAATGCACTTTTGCTATGATTAAATAAATGTTCAGGGATATCTTACAAATATTTCAGAATTGTGGCGCAATTTTTTCTCTATATAGTGTTGAAATGGCAACTAGTAAATACACCAAGTTTGATCATGCTAGTATATGTGTAAGTATTTAAAACAAGCTTGTTACAACTAGCCCCGCTTTACGTTATGCCCCGCGCTCCCCTATCTGCAAACGCTTGTTTAATTTTCTTTCTCTGCAACAGTCTCAAATGACCTTAACATAGCCATTTAAGCTTTTTGAGTTTTAATGGATTTAAAAAGTTAATAACAGAATTTTATTGTATATTTATTTGTATAAATATTTATTAAATCAGCATTTTAATCTTTCATATGGTTGTGTTACAATATGCCCCTCACTTGTTACAACATGACCAGGCTATGGGGCACATTGTCACATTTTAATTCTATTGTTTCGGCAGTAGAAAATCAAGAAAAATCATACACTGTATTAATGAAACAAAACCACATAATTGTACTAGATGTGTGAAATTAATGAGGGAAAAGAAAAATACTCTAAACCCCAAGTGAATTTACACAAACTATGAAAGTGTTGTGCCCCGCTCTCCCCTACGTCTGTAAATTAGGCTATTATAAAAAAGTATACACCCCCACCCCTGAATTTGTCCTGAATGTGTTTCAGGTGTGTTTGGCGCTGGTACAGATGAAGTGAAGTCAGTGTTAGTGATGGAGGGAGATTCTGTCTCTCTAAACACTGATATTACTGAAATACAGAGTAAAGATCAGATACTGTGGATGTTTGGACCTCAAGAAACTCGTATCGCTGAAATCTATAAACAGAGCATTGATATGTTTGACAGTGATGTGACATTTGGAGACAGACTCCAGATGGACAGTCAAACTGGATCTCTGACCATCAGAAACATCAGATCTGAACACACTGGACTTTATAAACTACAGATCTTCAGAACAGGAACTTCATACAAGAGATTCAATGTTACTGTCTATGGTGAGTAAATTGAAGTATATTATGGATGTACATCTATGTCAGACAGAATCACTACCTATGATCAAATTAAACAAAGTAGGGGACATTTAAATCAAAAATGTCAATTGCCTATTAGTTTACATTAGTGTATAATTTTAATTACAGATCAAATTGACATTTACGGTTACTTATGTTATTTTTGTTTTCCAGCTCCTCTTCCCATTCCCAACATCACTAGAGACTGTTCATCATCACCATCATCATCATCATCATCATTACCATCACCATCATCAAGTCAGAATTGTTCACTGGTGTGTTCATCAGTGTTGAATGCGAGTCATGTGACTCTCTCCTGGTACGCAGGAATGAGTGTATTGTCCAGCATCAGTGTGTCTGATCTCAGCATCAGTCTCTCTCTACCTCTGGATGTGGAATATCAGGATAACAACACTTACAGCTGTGTGATCAACAATCCTGTCAGAAACCAGACCACACATCTGGACAACATCACACAACTCTGTCAACCATGTGAAGGCATCAACAGTAATTAGTGTCTATTTACTGAATTGTTCTGTTTCATCAAATATCACATAGATTAAATATTTTCTGTCTCTGTCCAACTGGCATAGGCATCATTGCTTAGGGTCTATGGAGGCAATGCTGATATGAGACCAAAGATAAGTTAATAACCCCTTTCAGTTTTAGGATCTCCAAATGGACATGGAGTCATTGCTGCATGTATTTCTGCTGTACTTCTGCTTGCACTCGCTGGTTTGATGTATTTTCTCTACTGGAAACACAAAAGAACGGCACAAAAAGGTAATATTCTCCTTCAGCTTCTATATAGCAGGAATAATTGTATTAACGTTCATGCATGAAGTGCTTATAGTTGATATTAATAACTGAGAAATTAACTGTCTCCTACCCTAACCCTTTAAGAAATTGTTTTGAACCATGTACACATACAGGAGAGACAGCTCAGTCAGGAGAAGACGAAGTACAGTATGCTGAAACAAGATTTTTAAACCAAATGGCCAAAAAAAGGTATAATTTTCTTGAAACAGCATCTGTTTGCATGACCATCCTGATATTTGACCTCAGATTTCACCCAAAATTGAATCACTCTTCTGTCATTCCAACCAAGTTTGACTTCCACCTGACAGCAAAAATTATAATCTTCAAAGATGATCCAGTTTACTTATAATTAATGGATGCAAACTTACAAAACACCCTAAAAGAATATAATTTTTTGATAGTCCAAGTATTTTAAAGTTCAATAAAATATCTTTGTGAGGAAGAGACCCAGATATTTAAAAAAAATCTCTCTAAAAATGTATGTATGGGAGATTACACTGTAATATTGTTAGGAGTGTAATTTGCATTTTATTGTGGAAGCATGAGGCCATAGATCTTTTCTTTTCTGCATGTAAAAACACCACAGTGACAGTCTTTAACTTATTGAAATGACTCGTATGCCTGCTTTTTTTCTGACTTTATGCTCTGATTCACCATCTCTGAATGGTGCTGTTTTTTGGTAATTATGATGTGTGTTAATCTCACAGATGTTCTCCTGAAGACTTTCATAGTTTGTCGCATTTGTGTTGCAGAAAGATAATGCGACAGAGGAAGCAGAAACAATATACTCCGGCATCGTCACATGAGACATTGACGTATTTCAACAGAATACTTTTGTCTGGATTTGTCAGCTTTCAAACAGTGGATTGAGAAGAAGAATTCAGAATGACTTCAACATAGTAGTTTTTAGTAGTCTTTGGTGAAAAAAAACACACTCAGTCTGACCCAGAAGTGGAAGATAGAAGAGCTCAACTGAATGAATTTGACTGATGTTATGATTAGGAAATGCAAATATCGAGCACAGACATATTTGCATGCACATCACAGTAATAGAGAGTACAAAAACAAACTTAAGCTCACTTTAAACCCATTTACTAAAATTGTGAGAGTATAATGATGCATGTTGAAAAGCTATGCGTGCACTTGCTTTCAGACTTCTTTATGCCCTCCTCTCCTATTCTTGCTAAGTACAGTCTATCTATTAACATCCAATGTTGCTCTTCCTTATTGTTCACACAGTAAGCCACAAGACCCACCCCAACCCTTGCTGTATTTCCAGTAATTGTTTCCTGTCTGTCCTGTATCATTGCTCAGCAAGTCATTACATGTCCCATCATTACCATATCATTTCAAACGCAGGCTGAAATTTGACATGCCTCTTTATATTTGCAGTATTTTAAAGTCATGGGCATATGTTGCACTTTCTGTAATAAACAGTTTTTTTTACCAGTACGCTGCATTTTGCAAATTTGTTCATTTATATCCAAAGTCTTGAGGAAAACTGATATATTTAGCTAGCATATTCAACATACTCATAGAACTTTTTTTTCAGGAAATAAAGGGTGTGTGGTCTCTGCAGTGTCTTTATGTGACAAGGTGTAGAATCTGAAATTAATGCACTAAGTAGTTCTTTAGCATGTCCATTTGTTCCTGTAGACTCGTTGAGATGTGTAATCGTATGTACAGAGCATTTGTTTGTGCCTTTGTACATTTAGATGAATCGCTTGCATTTTTCTTTTTTTTTTACAGAGGAACTTCTTGAACAATTGTGAGTTATTGCCATCTAGTGGCCACACACTTGAAGGCACTGAAGCTTAGTTAAACGCCAGATCTGCTTCTGTAGTGGATATGTGTAATGTGTCTTCTAGCCTATTCTGATCTATTTTGAACACCAATCAAATACAATCAATGAAAAAAAAATACAAATATGTAGCCTGGATGCCAGCCCGAACTATATGGTGAATCTCAGCAAGATTTAAAGTTCAAGTCCCATTGTGACAGGCAGCAATAGGCCTACTGTCATTTTGTAATTTTAAGTGGTGCTCACATCTAGTGGGTGGAGCTTACGTCTAGAGCTCCAGTGAGGAGGAGTTAAAGTAATTTGGGCACTATGGTGAAGCTATATGCTACGTCCAATTCAGCATACTATTGCCGTCCTCAAATGGTATTCAGAAAATAAATTCAGTACGTCCCCAAAACCGTAGTATGTTGAAATGAGTGTTTCAAAGATAACCGGATGGTCTACTATTTCCAATCAGAATGCGAAATATAAGATCGGTGCACACTCTAACGGCTGATATTGCCCACAAACCATTGCGCGGTGGACGAGGATTCGGTTAGAACTACAAACACGAGTAAAAAGTGTTAAAAAACTACAGACACGGAGGGGCGCGACGAGTCCCGCGCTGGTCCCGCGGCTGTGTAGAGAGGTTTAGATAAACAGGTTTGAGTGATTAATTATCAGTATCTAACCGGACGAAAATCTAACCGGACAATTTATTCAATGTTGTCCACATTATATTGCATATGCAGCAGCATTGTGAACTTTTGTAAGACACGTTTAGCCATTACTTTTTAAATGCATCATTATATTCAAATTCCAAACACGAGGAGAGTATCTGCATGAAAGACCCACGACTGGCAGATGAACGTGCTCTGAAACGGTAGGAAATCAAATTAGATAGAATGGAGGATTTTAACTGTGACAAGATGATTGACAGGGCAGTTTACAGTGACAGGATGCACGCAGCACGCGACAGAGCTGTCCGTTAAAGATGACGTGATAGTATGTCCCAAAGCTTGCCTACTCTTTTGCTGCACACTCAAAAGTATATACTTTTCTTCACAAAAAGAGTACATACTTTAGGGCGTAGTATAAGTAGGCGAATTGGACGCAGATATACAACCACACCCTAACCCTACCCATAACTCTATCTCTCCTCCCCATTCAACATCTGAGAGAGTGGTGCGTCCTTCTTTGCGTCTCAGCTCCACCCACTGTAGGATTCAATGGGAGGCAGCAAGAAGAAAATGCGAATGGAGGAATAGGAGGAAAGTTTTTTTATTTTATTTTTTTATTATTAAACATTTAATTGCATAATACAAAAGTGACAAGTTTTAAAACATAACCAAGAGCCAGGGGTACAAGGAATGATACATGTTCCACTTACATTGGAATTCAACAGAAAGACAAATAAACAAATAAATAAATAAAATCGGAGGAAAGCTTATCGGAATATTCTTGATCACTGCAGCGTCACTTCACTGCGTCATCATCTGCGCTCAAAAGATCGTTGCCCTTGACAGTTTGGTTATTTAATAAATAATAAAGATAAAGCAAGATGCCCTGTTGATATGTATGTGTGATATATAATTTATTTAAATTGCAACGGTAAAGCACAAATTAAAATTATTGTGACAGATGTAAAGGGGGAGGAGAAATTTTACGGGTGTCAGGTTTCAGAGAGAAGACTTCTGCGTAGAATACACCTGTGCATCCTCACTCAAGACTCCTCTGGAAGCCTCACTCCTAGATCCTTGAATCCTCGCTGTGCTATTAGAGAGTTTAGATGTACTTAATGATGGCTTGATCGTGTTCCGGGTCATAGGATGGATGGAAGACAGGGGGGTGAAGAACGGAGGAGACGAGGAGGGATATTGAGAAGCACCCTTGACTCTTCAGTGAGCACAACTTGGGATTATGGGGTAGGGTCAGTCTAGATCCTCTCGATACATCCAACGAGGGGGAGCTGGACGTAAGGCTCCACCCAATTGGCTCGCTGTCTATCAAGTCTTTTGTTTGTGTCATGTTTTATATTGCTTTTACGCATGTTGCCAAGTAGATGAAGGTGAACAAATCATTCTTTTTAACTGGTCTATAAACTAATTGTTTCAAGCATCGTGCCTCTGTGTCATCCTGCTTAATCAATTAACCGGTGTTTCATGTGTGTCTGACTCTCTCCTTGACTTTTCCTCTTTCTTCCCTTGATTCTTTATTTATTTATTTATTTATTGTCAGTGTTCATACGCAGTCCATCTTACAAATCTATTGTTCTGGTAATTGATTTAAAAGCACTAATTTTGTCTCACTCTGCGCTAATGGATATGTACGTTTATCAACCTGTCTAGATCTAACATGAAAAAACAGCAGAGCGACCGCAGTCATGCCCAGCACAGCATAGATCAGAGAAGGAATCACACTCTCAGAAAGAACCAGCTTCTGTGGAAAGAAAATACTAATATCAGCACACAAGGAATATTCCTATTAAATGCGTGCAAGTAAAAGTTCTCTGATAAAGATAATGAAAAATGTTCCTCAAAATATAACTGGAAAAAAGTAAACATATTATATATCTTGTATATCAACAGGAGGCAAACCTGAATAGACATTGTTGATGCCTTCACATGGTTGACAGAGTGTGATGTCTCCAGATGTGTGGTCTGGTTTCTGACAGGATTGTTGATCACACAGCTGTAAGTGTTGTTATCCTGATATTCCACATCCAGAGGTAGAGAGACTGATGCTGAGATCAGGACACACTGATGCTGGACAATACACTCATTCCTTTATACCAGGAGAAGTCACATGACTTCACATTCAACACTGATGAACACACCAGTGAACAATTCTGACTTGATGATGGTGATGGTAATGATGATGATGATGATGATGGTGATGATGAACAGTCTCTAGGTGATGTTGGGAATGGGAGAGAGGAGCTGGAAAACAAAAATAACATAAGTAACCGTAAATGTCAATTTGATCTGTAATTAAAATTATACACTAATGTAAACTAATAGGCAATTGACATTTTTGTTTAAAATGTCCCCTGGTGAAAAAAAAAAATGCTAGTATATTTGCAGCCAGACTAATTATCAGTATACTTCAAGTGTGTGTTAATTATTAGTTAACTTGAAGTGTCCTATTTTGAACTTATTTTGTAATAAGTATATTTTAGTTGTAATTAAATTGTAGTAAAGCATAATTTTAAGTGCATTTAGTGTACTTTTAAGTATACTAAATTGGACCAACTTCGAAGTATACTTTAAGTACATGCTTGTGTAGAGTCCAATTACATGCTTGATTAGTGATATTAAAGTGTACTTTACAAGCATACAAGCAATATACCATAAGTGTATATATATTTGTCATTTTTGCCTTTGAGGGCAGTAGCCAGACAGGAAGTGAGGTGGGAGAGAGAGGAGGGACAGGAGGATCAGGAAAAGGTCCACAAGCAGGGACTCGCACTCTGGTCTCCGAAGCACATATCTGTCACGCATATCATTAGCCATGCACTCCCTTGGTGATTATGGACTCTATTTCCCATCATGCATCTCCCTGGACTGATTACACACACACCTGCACCTCATGTTCAAATACTCATTTGAGAACATTCTGCTCTAAGTCTTGTTTTGCTGTGGCGAACATTTCCAAGCATTTTCCATCATGTTTACCTGGTTCCTGTATTGCTTGCAGCCTGCCCTGATATCCTGCCTGTTTATTGACTATGATTTTGCCTGATCTTCTCTGCTGAGTTTGCTGGTGTATGACCCTTGCCTGGTGACTACTCTGTTTAATAAAGGCAAGCTGCACTTGGATCTGAATGACTCCTATGCTTCCCAACATCGGTGCACTTGCCCACGAGGCTATTGTCTTTAATAACAAATGTATGTAATTAGACAAATAAAACGTAGCTATACTTTGTACAAAATACTAATGTATTGTTACAACTGCAATGCATTGTTACAATTATCATTTCCAGCACATAAAGCGGAACTAAATACACTAAATACAAAAATAAACAAAATTTTCACTTCACTTTTTAGAAGTTATACTAAAGTACAATTATTTTAAAGTGTGTTTAAAGTTGTATTGTAAAAATAGGTAAAAGTGTGATGATAATATACAAACATATCATGTCAAACATATCAATGCTCTATACTTTTAATATATTTCAAATTGTGTTATTTGCAATGTCCTATTGAAAAAGGAAACATACTTCAAATATTTTCACTATGGTCCTCAGTAATGTTTAATTTGATCATAGGTAGTGATTCTGTCTGACATAGATGTACATTTATAATTTGTAACACTTCAATTTACTCACCATAGACAGTAACATTGAATCTCTTGTATGAAGTTCCTGTTCTGAAGATCTGTAGTTTATAAAGTCCAGTGTGTTCAGATCTGATGTTTCTGATGGTCAGAGATCCAGTTTGACTGTCCATCTGGAGTCTGTCTCCAAATGTCACATCACTGTCAAACATATCAATGCTCTGTTTATAGATTTCAGCGATACAAGTTTCTTGAGGTCCAAACATCCACAGTATCTGATCTTTACTCTGTATTTCAGTAATATCAGTGTTTAGAGAGACAGAATCTCCCTCAGTCACTGACACTGACTTCACTTCATCTGTACCAGCGCCAAACACACCTGAAACACATTCAATTATATTTAGCTGAACCCACAGATATGGAAGTTAACCTTTAAAAATGTAATATTGAGCATATTTGCAATTTAAGAGTTTAGCACAGTGAAATGATGTTTTTTTTTTCAACAATTTTTTGCTTGGCAACTGCTAAAAAGATTAACAAATCTAAAAAATTTTAAAAAATTACAAATCAAATAACACAGATCTTACCTTCCACACAAATAAAGAGCAAGATTAAACAGCTTATGTAAGCGAGCATCTTAGAAAAGTGACTGTTCCTGTGGTTTCAGTTCACAAACAGAGCATGTGCAGAAGATTCAGCCAATGGCCGCTCATACGGTTATGAGGAAGTAGCAGAGGTGACCAAACTCGACTTCAGTTCCTTTCTGAAGTCCAAAACACAGGTTTTTAGCATATTCTTAGTTGTTTAAATATAGTTCAATGTACCAATAGCCTACATGTTTACATGTCCATCTCATCCGGTTACTGATGCTCTTTTGAACACCTTTCTCACACAGCAAAATTTAATTCACAGTTTAGTCTAAGTTATTTATTCTCATTATTTGAATTCAAAGAGTGTTTAAAAGGCATAACATTCATTTTTGTTGCTAAGCAAAACAACATCACTGTTGGTATTTTAGGCTGAGGTTTATTCGTGAGAGGTTTAGTGTTTGTGCAAAGGCTGAAGAACAGCATTGTGGTTACAGCTCTCTCTAATACCTTCCATTCACTACTTTCCACTTGATACAAACAGTGTTAGAGACTTCTAAACTCTGTCTGTACTTAAAGGAAATTGTTTTTTTGCCCCGATTATTGATAAGATGGACGGTGTTAGTGATTAAAAACTGCAAAAACTGTATGGTGTATCCTCAAAAATAGTAAACATTCAAGAAAAAGTGTATATGCTTTTGTTTTGACAATATGCTTTGTGTCTGGAAGCCACAATTTCCGTCTAATCTCTGAGGCAGAAGTATGCAAGATTCATTTACATTTACACATAAAGGCTACATAATATCTGTAGATTGAATCACGTCAATCTGCAGGTGAACTAAAATACAGGCAGATTAAAGGGATACCTCACTTTGAAATTAATTTTTGATATGTTTTAGTTTACCTCAAGGGCATCCAAGATGTAGGTGTTTTTGTTTCCGCAGTATTTTCAATTTTGATATTTTTAGGTAGAACCATTCTTGTCTATCAGTCATATAATGGAGGTCTATGGTCACCACCTCAAAGAGCATGCATAGAGAAGTCCAAATTAAACATGATTTAATGACTCGTAAATGTAAGTACACATTGATGGCCTAAGACACGAAACAAGCGGTTTGTGTGAGAAAACGAAAGAGTCAAAAACATTATGTGATTCTGAATGAATAAATGTCAATATGCAATGGTTAGCTACAAACAACAAATTGTGGTGTTGATATATTTTTTACACTTCCGACTCAATAAAACAGTGGCAAGGAAAACCAACTTCATCACACTCCTCCGAGAGCCCTCTCAGTGGTCGGGAGCGTTTTCGTTATGTAGCGGCTTTATTTCGTTGTGTTGTACTTTTTGTTTGCATTTTAAGTTTTGTTGTGTTGTGCACTAACTGGGCCACTGTAAAAATATACTTGTTGGGTAAATTATTTGAAAAAAGTTGCAAAAATCATGACATTGAAAAAAAAAATTCTTTTAAGAAAGAAAATTATTCTAAAATATGTTAAGATGTGTAAAGATGATAATCTGTATGGTTGGTTTTGTTTATTCACAAACACTGTACATTGTGCTTTAGTACATTACCACATAAAACACACATTAAACATGTATACAACACAAATTATGTACAAAAAAACATATTTACAAATAAAAAAACAGAGAGCGTTTTTTTATCTCAGTAAATAGACAATTTCCATAATGTGCCCTTTTTTTGTGCAATTTCTGATGACATGATCTATATACTCCTTAAAGGGATAGTTCACCCAAAAATGAAAATTATCCCAGAATTTACTTTGCCCTAAAGCCATAGGTGTATATGACTTTCTTCTTTCAGCCAAACACAGTAGGAGTTATATTAAAAAATACTAATCAGCTTTGT
Organism: Hybognathus amarus; assembly: GCA_030378365.1. Taxonomy (NCBI): domain Eukaryota; kingdom Metazoa; phylum Chordata; class Actinopteri; order Cypriniformes; family Leuciscidae; genus Hybognathus; species Hybognathus amarus. The sequence goes on from JAQIUQ010002245.1 coordinate 12,285, forward strand.
AATGGGAGTGAATGGTACCTTAGATTTTGAAGTCCAAAAAAGTGCATCCATCCATCATGAAAGTTATCCTTATGGCTCCAGGGGGATAATAAAGGCCTTCTGAAGTAGCTTATTTTATATTTATATACAGCTCATTTACACCTAGGATGGATGGCTTGAGGGTGAGTAAATTATGGGATACTTTTAATTTTTGGGTGAACGACCCTTTAACTTTGTAACATTCACACCCTGAAGATTTGGATTGATGACTTCGGTCTTCTGCCTCAGCCTGGACTGCAGCTCTGCTCATATTCCTGCAGGATCTTCACCACATCCTTGTGGCCGAACTGCATGGCATCATCCGGGGAACATTCCCCACCTGAATTAGAGATATGAGGTTAATTATGACCAAATCTGGTAGACAAAAAAAGGTAACGTTTAAAGAAACTGATCTGTACCTGTCTTTCACAAAAGGGTTGACTTTGCAGGCCTGCGTCAGAAATATCACAACATCCACATGACCTAAATTAGAACAGACACAAGCAAATTTATAATTAATTAAACTGTATGTAGGAGCCAGATGTAATTTGTTCCACCACTAGATGGCGGTGTGCATCAGTGATGCAGGTGAAAGCCACACCTGTTCCATCACATGGTATTTAAATGAGTTGGGTTGAATCAGAGGGAAACAGGTGGCGGGAATTTATGGTTCTTACCATAGAACCAGTGCAATGTAAAATCTCTAAGCATCTCATTAAATGGACAAAAACAACTGTTCAAACGGATATCGCTGTGTGCAGTGTTTTATGTGTGAAGAACACCTTACCACCTGTCTTGGGCTTATAGGACAGCCACTACAC
>JAQIUQ010002246.1:0-37500 GCA_030378365.1 Hybognathus amarus
ATTCATATCATGTTACTGTTTGAGAATCTCCTGTCTACCTGTAGCACTTCTCCTGAAACAAAGTTAAGTGAGGTAAGTATTTGGTTGAAAGAAACACATGATGCCGAAACGTTTTGCTGATTGTGTGAGTTGGCAGGTAAACACTTTTCACCAATTTTCTTCGTGCATTGTCTTCATTTATCGGTGATGGACTTCTCAATGTGTTTTGTTTACCTGTGTCTTTGCTGTTATTTATGGTGTTTGTTGCATGTGCAATTTGTATAATGTGCTAATAAAACACTCGGTGAGTACAGGTATCTGCTTTGCGAATTATAAAGGAGCCGGAATGGTAATCGGCGTGATCTGAGCTCTAATCAATAATTCATATTGTTAACACACTGCCAGCAATTCAGTGCCTCAAGATATCAGCCTTATTATTATCATAAGACACATAAGGAGATTGCCTGTACCTGCGAGTTCTTATCACATGGTATGTGGCATTATTGCTTTTCACATCAGGTCCATATCAGGGTGAGCAGGGGCGACCACAGGCACTTCAAGGTAAAGGAGAGCAATAAGATCTACTGTAATGGCTGTTTCACTGAGTTTAGGATGGGAAATAAATGTTTCAGAAATAATATTATTTTTATGATGATATTTTTTCCATTTTTCCACATTGCTGAAAAAAATGACACCAGCATTATGAATGGAAATACAGATGACAAAAGCCAAATTCAGATTGATTTACTAGGACAGGAAAACCCAGAGGACATTTGTATGCACTGAGGTTGATCTTTCGTAGTCAGGACACTTAATGGAGCTCTCCAGTCATTTGTCATGTAAGCATCAACGTTATATCAAATGTGTTCCTGAAGAGAAATAAATGTAGATACAAATCAGATATACATTAATAATATAGTGCCAAAAGGAATGTGGATGGCTAGCAACATTTTTTTATGAGAAATATTTGAGAAACTATTAAAAAAAAAACATTTCTGTAAATTGAAATGAAGCTGAAATAAAATTAAATATGAATAAAATGTAACTAAACACAAATTAAAGTGTTGCCTAAATTATATAATTTAACTAAAAACTCAGCTAAAACCTGAATTAAAAAAATCTTTGAAAATAACAAAAGGCTGTCAAAACGAAGGCATTAAAATTATTTAACGCAAATAAAGCAGCATCTTTATGATGCGCTCACACCGGGACGCGAATAGTGCGTCAGGCGCAAGGGTTTCAATGCTAAGTCAATGCAAAGACGCGTACCAGCGTATAAAATTCCCTGCGGCGCAAATGAGGCGTGCCAGTCTCTCTCGCCCTCATCTGCCTCATCCACTAATCTGTCATTTATTTTTGTTTTGATGATAAATAGAGCCAGCCTCCAAAAGTTATTAACCTGTGCTGTGATTTTTTAGCCTGAGTCTTAGTGCTAGCGTTACAGTATACTGACCAAACACTATCATTCATTCAGGTGCAAAAAAAGAACTTAAATCTAGACTGGCATACTATCTGTGAATCTCCTGTCTGTGTGACAGACACACAGCGCACAGAATGCCACTTTTCACAGCACGCGTATTCAGTCAATTCTCACACAAAGTATTTTTATTAACACGTATTTGTCAAGTTTCATGTATTTGTCATAATTGTGTACTCACAAAAGTATTTTTATTAAAAACGTATTTGTCGAGTTTCATGTCATTCTGCTCATAATTGAGTTAAATAAAAGTCTTAAACTCAATTATGTAAAAAATTGATGAATGGCGCGAATTAAGCGCAAATGATTTTAGTTAGTGCTATGTGTGCATTCACCTGTTTGACGCGAATTCGCGCCTGCCGTCCGAGTTAAGTTAAAGACTTGTTTGTCTTTGTTTGCGCCTGCCGCGCGAGTAAAGTTAAAAATTTGACAAAAGAAATGTGGATGGATAGCAACGTTTTTTTATGAGAAATATTTGAGATCAGTGATTTTATTAGCTAAAACTATTAAAAAAACATTTCTGTAAATTGAAATGAAGCTGAAATAAAATTAAATATAAATAAAATGTAACTAAACAAATTAGAAGTGTTGCCTAAATTATATAATTTAACTTAAATCTCAGCTAAAACTGAATTAAAAAATCTTTAGAAATAACGAAAGGCTGTCAAAATGAAGGCATTAAAATTATTTAACGCAAATAAAGCAGCATCTTTATGATGCGTTCACACCGGACGCGATAGTGCGTCAGGCGCAAGGGATTTCAATGCTAAGTCAATGCAAAGACGCGTTACGCGCGTATAAAAATTCCCTGCGGCGCAAATGAGGCGTCCATCTCTCTACGCCCTCATTGCCCTCATCCACCTAATCTGTCATTTATTTTTGTTTTGATGATAAATAGAGCCAGCCTCCAAAAGTTATTAACCTGTGCTGTGATTTTTTAGCCTAGTTAGGCTAGCGTTACATGTATATGATCACACTATCATTCATTCAGGTGCAAAAAAAGAACTTAAATCTAGACTGGCATACTATCTGTGAATCTCCTGTCTGTGTGACAGACACACAGCGCACAGAATGCCACTTTTCACAGCACGCGTATTCAGTCAATTCTCACACAAAAGTATTTTTATTAAACACGTATTTGTCAAGTTTCATGTATTTGTCATAATTTGTACTCACACAAAAGTATTTTTATTAAAAACGTATTTGTCGAGTTTCATGTATTTCGTCATAATTGAGTTAAATAAAGTCTTAAACTCAATTATGTTAAAAAATCGTGAATGGCGCGAATTAAGCGCAAATGATTTAGTTAGTGCTATGTGTGCATTCACCTGTTTGACGCGAATTCGCGCCTGCCGTCCGAGTTAAGTTAAAGACTTGTTTGTCTTTTTGTTTGCGCCTGCCGCACGAGTAAAGTTAAAAATTTGACAAAAGAAATGTGGATGGCATAGCAACGTTTTTTTATGAGAAATATTTGAGATCAGTGATTTTATTAGCTAAAACTATTAAAAAAACATTTCTGTAAATTGAAATGAAGCTGAAATAAAATTAAATATAAATAAAATGTAACTAAACAAATTAGAAGTGTTGCCTAAATTATATAATTTAACTTAAAACTCAGCTAAAACTGAATTAAAAAATCTTTAGAAATAACGAAAGGCTGTCAAAACGAAGGCATTAAAATTATTTAACGCAAATAAAGCAGCATCTTTATGATGCGTTCACACCGGGACGCGAATAGTGCGTCAGGCGCAAGGGATTTCAATGCTAAGTCAATGCAAAGACGCGTTACGCGCGTATAAAATTCCTGCGGCGCAAATGAAGCGTCCATCTCTCTACGTCATTGCCCTCATCCACCTAATCTGTCATTTATTTTTGTTTTGATGATAAATAGAGCCAGCCTCCAAAAGTTATTAACCTGTGCTGTGATTTTTTAGCCTAGTTAGGCTAGCGTTACAGTATATGATCACACTATCATTCATTCAGGTGCAAAAAAAGAACTTAAATCTAGACTGGCATACTATCTGTGAATCTCCTGTCTGTGTGACAGACACACAGCGCACAGAATGCCACTTTTCACAGCACGCGTATTCAGTCACTTCTCACACAAAAGTATTTTTATTAAACATCGTATTTTGTCAAGTTTCATGTATTTGTCATAATTGTACTCACACAAAAGTATTTTTATTAAAAACGTATTTGTCAGAGTTTCATGTCATTGCTCATAATTGAGTTAAATAAAGTCTTAAACTCAATTATGTTAAAAAATCGTGAATGGCGCGAATTAAGCGCAAATGATTTAGTTAGTGCTATGTGTGCATTCACCTGTTTGACGCGAATTCGCGCCTGCCGTCCGAGTTAAGTTAAAGACTTGTTTGTCTTTGTTTGCGCCTGCCGCGCGAGTAAAGTTAAAAATTTGACAAAAGAAATGTGGATGGATAGCAACGTTTTTTTTATGAGAAATATTTGAGATCAGTGATTTTATTAGCTAAAACTATTAAAAAAACATTTCTGTAAATTGAAATGAAGCTGAAATAAAATTAAATATAAATAAAATGTAACTAAACAAATTAGAAGTGTTGCCTAAATTATATAATTTAACTTAAAACTCAGCTAAAACTGAATTAAAAAATCTTTAGAAATAACGAAAGGCTGTCAAAACGAAGGCATTAAAATTATTTAACGCAAATAAAGCAGCATCTTTATGATGCGTTCACACCGGACGCGAATAGTGCGTCAGGCGCAAGTGATTTCAATGTTAAGTCAATGCAAAGACGCGCTAAACGCGTATAAAATTCCTGCGGTGCAAATGAGGCGTCCATCTCTCTACGCCCTCATTGCCCTCATCCACCTAATCTGTCATTTATTTTTGTTTTGATGATAAAATAGAGCCAGCCTCCAAAAGTTATTAACCTGTGCTGTGATTTTTTTAGGGTAGTTAGGCTAGCGTTACAGTATATGATAACGCTATCATTCATTCAGGTGCAAAAAAAGGGTCCCTCCGGAAGGGTCCGGTGGGGAGCACAAATACGGCGACGATGATCCTCACGTCGCTGTTCTGCTCTCCAGAGCAAATACAAAGCGGTGAATCTCTCGATGAATGCTCGATCAACATAAAAAAGATGGCCGCCAACGGGTTTCGATTTAACGCGCATAAATTTCGTTTTAAACTTTTGTTTCTACACGCGTCAGTTTCACTCTCTGACGTGCAAAATTAACAGAAAGTGGCCAAAGCGTCAAACTGAGACGTGTTAGACGTGAATTTGAAGCGCTATTCGCGTACGGTGTGAACGCACAGTTAGGCTAGCGTTACAGTATATGATCACGCTATCATTCATTCAGGTGCAAAAAAATAACTTAAATCTAGACTGGCATACTATCTGTGAATCTCCTGTCTGTGTGACAGACACACAGCGCACAGAATGCCACTTTTCACAGCACGCATATTCAGTCACTTCTCACACAAAAGTATTTTTATTAAAAACGTATTTGTCAAGTTTCATGTATTTGGTATAATTGAGTTAAATAAAGTCTTAAATGACCGTAAAGAGTTATATGCGTCAAATGATATATGCACTGCATGATGTGTGTCAGATCTTAAAGTGACAGTAGCCTAATAAACCTGCTGCTATGATGTCTGTCATTAATGTAAATCAAAGAACAAAGACAAAGAGAGAATCACTCACTGCTCTTGACTGAAGTTCGAAGCGCCAGTACTTTTTGCAAGCATGAGATGCAGTGGAATGGGAAAAAATCTCTAAAGGAGACACATGTGTGATTACTATGGTTTTTCTGGCCAAATGTCTTAATTTGTTCCCTATTTATGATTTTTTTAACCATACAAAACGTTAGCTAAACATAATATATGCATGACTGTAGAAATTCAGAGCATGAAATGTGACACGTGGCGCTGAATTCATGTGCGCGTGTGCACATGCAACATGAAGCGTCTGTGCTGAAGTGGAGCTAGCTTGCATTTTCCATGAAGATTTCCCATCTGTCACTCAATCTGAGTCCTCACAGTCCCCAACACCTGGTGAGACTCTTCGTCTCCTTCCTTTCTATCCCTTTCTCCTGGTGCTCATTAGTCTCCGGGCCTTCACTGGAAACAAGTGACTTTATGAGCCCCTGACGACAACTTCTAATGCGATGCAGAGCAGAGTAATTAAGCATTCGTTTTTTTAAAGAGCAGCATGAGTGATTAAGAAAAACAGAAGATCACAAGACGAATGGACAGATGCTCTTTTGGCAGTTATATCTTGTTTTAGTATTATAAAAGAAACACACAAATGAAATACAGTTGTGCATAAACAAAAATGGCGCCTCTAACAGCAGTTTGCTTATAGTAATACTTGCCAAATCACTAATATTTCCTTCATAAGAAACACCCACAAGATCCCAAAACTACTCTACTGTATGTTTATCAATATGTCAACCAAGAAGAGTCCAAATTATAAATCATACCATTTGCTCTTGCATTTAATGCAGTTGTCAGTCACAAAAGCCTGAACGTGGCTAAAATGTTCTTAAGTTTCACATATTCGTTTTCACCTGGATGTCTTTCCAGCTGGAGCCAGTTTCAGGAATCTGAGAGCAGAGGCGTTCTGGCAGGCCTGAGACGGCCCTCGCCGCTTGATGGAATATTTAAGACAAGGACAGACTTACTCTCTCCATCTGCCCTGAAAAAAACCCCCACTTCTAATGTGTTAGACAGGTGGCCTGCTGAAACGCCAAATCCACTGGGTCTGAACACGATTAAGAACTCAAATTAGCCCCTGCTAGAGAATATGATTTCTATATTTAGACCTGTCAGGAAAAGAAACGGCAACAAACAATTTGACTGGACAAAAATGAGCTCCCTGGATCAATTGAGCAGACATATGTCAGTCTAAAAACTCAAAGCAAAGATTCACTTTTAGAATGCCAGTGAGTGAAATTATCAAAATGAATCAAATGAATCAAATTGGAGTAATCAAATTATGAATATATGAATCTACAATATCTTTCTATCTGATCTATGTGTCTGTCTCTGTGATTCCATCTATCCATCTGTCTGTCTTTTTATCCATCCATATATTTGTCTGACATCCAATCTATTATCCATCCATCCATCTTCTCCATCCATCCCTCCATCCATCCATCCATCCATCCATCCATCAACCATCTGTCTGTCTGTCTGTCTGTCTGTCTGTCTGTCTGTCTGTCTGTCTGTCTGTCTGTCTGTCTGTCTGTCTGTCTGTCTGTCTGTCTGTCTGTCTATCTATCTATCCAGCCATCCATCCATCTATCATTCCAGCCATCCATCCATCTATCATTCCATCCATCCATCATCTGTCTGTCTGTCTGTCTGTCTGTCTGTCTGTCTGTCTGTCTGTCTGTCTGTCTATCGGAGTAATCAAATTATGAATATATGAATCTACAATATCTTTCTATCTGATCTATGTGTCTGTCTCTGTGATTCCATCTATCCATCTGTCTGTCTTTTTATCCATCCATATATTTGTCTGTCATCCAATCTATTATCCATCCATCCATCTTCTCCATCCATCCCTCCATCCATCCATCCATCCATCCATCCATCAACCATCTGTCTGTCTGTCTGTCTGTCTGTCTGTCTGTCTGTCTGTCTGTCTGTCTGTCTGTCTGTCTGTCTGTCTGTCTGTCTGTCTGTCTGTCTGTCTGTCTGTCTGTCTGTCTGTCTATCTATCTATCCAGCCATCCATCCATCTATCATTCCAGCCATCCATCCATCTATCATTCCATCCATCCATCATCTGTCTGTCTGTCTGTCTGTGTGTCTGTCTGTCTGTCTGTCTGTCTGTCTGTCTGTCTGTCTGTCTGTCTGTCTGTCTGTCTGTCTGTCTGTCTGTCTGTCTGTCTGTCTGTTGTCTGTCTGTCTGTCTGTCTGTCTGTACTATCATCTATCTATCTATCTATCTATCTATCTATCTATCTATCTATCTATCTATCTATCTATCTATCTATCTATCCATCATTCCATCCATCCATCCATCCATCCATCCATCTATCCATCCATCCATCCATCCATCCATCCATCCACCAAAACATTGATTCATTTGAACAGCTTGCTTTCAGTACCTGCAATCATTTGCTAACCATCAGCTATGATAAATGGAAAAGTAACTGTATAGTCTTTTTTGACATAGTCCAACATAACATTTCCTTAAATCTCGCTGCAAAGTTTTCAACCCTGAACGAACTACTACTGTTTCATTGAAATAAGATAAAAGATAGGCGTAATGGATAGAGAGATGTGAAAGGTAGAGGTCACAATGTAAAGAAAATTGGCTGAAATTTTTCAGAGATAGTGAGAAAGTGCTGGACAGGGAAAGCAGGAGAGAACGCAGACCAATATAAACAGCACATTTCTGCCCCTATTCTACAATGACAGGGTTCAGTCAGGACACAAAGCAATCTGAAAAATGCTCCCACAGAGTCATCTTTTTCTATAGACACTGGCCTTTCACTTTCACCAAAGACGCTCAACCCCAGATCCATAGGCATAAGTAACTGAGTGGGTAACCATAAAAACATAACCATAAAAAACAATGAAAAATTACCCTAATACTAAGAATCTGAACTTACTGCACTTGCAGCCACTGATGAGAAACTTATCCTCAAACTGAAATTGTCTCTGATTTCATTGTGCTCTATTATTTTTTTTATTTATATATATTTTTTTTAATTATAGGCCTAATCTTTTATGTTATATGTCAATCTTAAAAAGGAACAAGTGCTTCTTATCTGGACAAAACTTGCCACTACAATGCTAAGGTGCAGTGAGTGTTCAATGTAACTATTTCACCTATTGTATCATTCGTTATGATTTTTGGTTAAATTTTATTTCGATAGTCCACTTTAGACATTCAACTAACTAAAAGTAACTTTGCAACTACATATCAAAAATTCACATTAGCGTATTAGTAGACTGTAAGGTTAGGTGTTAGGCTTTGGTTAGTTGCAAAGTCAATTATAGTCAGTATAAGCAGACAGTCTACTAATACTCTAATGGCCGCTAGTTGACATGTAGTTCTGAAGTTAGTAGAATGTCTAAAGTGAACTGTCGAAATAAAGGGTTACACATGTTTTACTCAAATTGTCTCAGAATAACACAGTCTCATCCCAAGAAGTCATATAACTGACGTCTTGGGACGTTTTTTGACCATACGTCAATATCCGCCTTTTAGGGCCTCCAAACGTTCGGTTATATGATGATCCTGGGACGTCATACAACTGACGCTTTATCTTTAACGTCAGTTAGGTGACGGGGTAAGTTTAGGTCTGGGGTAGGGTTATGATCCGATAACATCATCTAACCAATGTTTAGGGGGGCCTAAAAAGGCAGATATTGACGTATGGTCAAACACGTCCATGAGACTGCGCTGCTCAGAAACATGTAACATTATTCTAGTTAAACAAGTTGAGAATGTAATTTTATGTTAATCAAGAAGAAATCATTACAAGAAAAGCAAACCAGTCTTCCTTGAAGCCACCCATGTGGCTGAACCCCATGTGACTGATATCGCCCAAATGCTAGCTGATTAATCTCCATTTTTCTGAAGTCTACCTTTTCTTCAGTCCGCATGACGTTCCATCCCAAATGAAAGCATGATTAATCCACGTATCTGTGCTGATAGGCCGTACTGAATGGATACGGCCATTAGGGAGTCTGTGAACAGCCTGACAAGGCAACTCATTTGCTGGGGAAAAAAAAAATAAATAAGTGGTTTGATTTCCACCCACCTCACAACGATGACACATTTGGACTTCTCCAAAGTTGCTTCTGCACTTTCATCATCATAATGAGACGATTTCTAACTTTTAATTAAAGCTCAGAGCACCTCTACTGTAGGCCTCCGAGAATGCTGGGTAATGTCCTCACTGAGAATCGAGAGCGTTAGATTGGTTCGCGTAGCCTCGGGATGGTATCGGGCGGATGATTAGTTAAAAAATACTTTCGCTTCTCGGATAAACTTTCTAGATGGTGCTTAACTCTTTTTAATTCAAAAATGTTACTCCTGAGACTCTTAAAAAGACATAAACAAGGGGCTTCTGTTTTATTTCGAAGCAAATGCAGTTGTGTTTATGCAATATTTAGTAGCTTTTCATTTAGAGAATAAAAACGAGTGACCCACTGCGTCCACCTCATTCCAAAGCTGATTTGCCAAACCTCTGTCTCATTCTGGCCCCACTTCGCCTGTTTACATAGTGATTTACTGACTGAGATTGACAGATAATTACATCACCCCAAACAGTCATGCGAACGCAAAAGCACAAGCAAACAGCCAGTGCATGAAAAAATAATATTTTGACATAGCTGACTGCATTCAACATCTCATATACATCAATTCATGCTGTCAGGGTGGGGATAATTTACTTTTCTACTCTACCACAGAAATTGCACCAACAATATTTAGCATATTTTTAAAGATTTGCCTGTGTATTACTTTTTACTGTTTGGTAAAAGAATGCTAACGCAGTTTCTTGCAGTTTTCCACCCAAAACGTACCCACAGAGACTTTTAAGAGGAAGCCAGTATTTTCTTTAAAAAAAAAAAAATTCTTAAAAATACGGGATTAAAATCGAACATTCTTGAAACGATGAAAGTTACATTAACTATAAATGAAAAAAAAACTAAATAATAATTATAAAAACCTAAAATAATATATTCACTGATCATAATCTCATGAAATCAACACTAATATGTACTGTAACATCAGAGTAGACTATTACAACAATAGATTCTGTTCAAAATGTCAATGTAATGTTGTGCACACACGTCTGTTCAGCAAACAAAACATCTTTGCACAAATTTGTATAAAAAAAAACATAATCTTGGACTTTAAAGTCAGCATAAAATGGAAATTCATCCTATTTATTTTGTAAATGCATAAAATTGGTCTTTTTGTGAACAATTCATTTACTGTATGCATGTTTAATTCTTTTCTTTTTTTACCTGTCATTTTTCATTAAAATATCATAACTTCCAATAAAATGACTTTCGCCCGTATAAACCTGTAAACCTATAAATCTGTCGCTACTTCCGTTACATTGAGACTAAATCTGTAATTTATGCCACAATAGAGTCAACAGAATTTCTAAAATAATGACAAATAAAAAATAAAAAACTAGGGATGCACGATATATCGGCCACATTATCGGTATCGGCCGATATATGATAATTTTTAATGTTATCGTTACTCGACCCAACAAGAACATTTAGCCGATATCTAAAAGCCGATAAATAATGTATTATTTTCTTGAGCTGAGGCACTTTAGATGTGCACTGTTCAACATGATGCTTTTAAATTGCTTGAAATACGATTGAAATCACTTAAAAAAAGGAAAATCCAGTTAAAGTGCAAAATGTGCAGCGCATGTCTGTCATATTGGCTACACAACGTTAAAAAGAGAACATCATAATTGTGTTTGTATCTTGGCTTTAAATAAGGAAAATCAAAAATGGTCTAAAACTTTGGATTTTGATTTATCTGCCAAAATATCGGTTATCGGCTTTCAAATATGAAGAATTATCGGTTATCTGTATCTGGCAAAATTCTTGCATATTTGGTGCATCCCTATCAAAAACCTTCCAAAACTCACGCCAACTTCCATATTGCTAGTCAGGATGTTCAAAATAATAGATAGATCTATGTTTTAAAACTGCCACAAACCTGGACATATTAATCTGGTATTGGAGTATTTTTACATTTAAAAAAATGTCATGGGCCTACTTCCCATTTAAGTTTATCAAACTGAGTATACATCCGTCTGTCGTTTTTGTTTGCGTCGTTGAATGCGTCATCCACTGAACTATGCATCCACTGTTTCCTTGTGTATGTCATATGCTAATCTAATAACAGCTCTCAGAACTGCTGTTTGCTCTTTCATGCACGGTGAAGAGGGCGCAACAGTTTGACGACAGGCAGAAGATAGAGACCCTCCACCTCAGGCCGCAGTCGATGTGTTTGTGTATTTGCATGTGTCTCGCGCTCGCTGGCTTTAATGAAACATCGCCTGCGTGGATGTTTCTAAGTCGGGGCTCTTTGGCACGGCCCGTAATAGCAGTGGAGCGGCGGCTCTCACTCGCGGCTTGAGAGGCCATTACCCGAGCCAGCGTGCTTTTCCAAGCAGTACGCCACTAGCAGCCATGTTTATTCATGACACAAGCAGCGAGACCTGCAAGGTGACTACCTGTCAGGAGCTGCCAGCTTCACACAGCTCTCTCACCCTGATTTCATCTGATAGATGGGAGGAACTGGCTGCCGAGCGAGTGAGCGCGCTTGCTTCTGTGTGTGTAAAGAGACTGCGATCTGGGGCTAATTCATAGGCATTTGGAGAACATACTTTAATAAGCAATACCTGTATGTGTGACGTTGACACATAGAAAAAGATGGAGAGAGAAGAGATGGTCCTGCTGACGGTGATTGACCTTTGTGTTCATACTCATGCATACTACATCTGTAAAATCTGACTTTTTATCAGGTTTATTATCATTAAAACTAAAACTATTAAAAACACTTAAGCACTTTAAACCTAATACAGATATCTAAATTATATTCATCTAAATATATATAAAAAAAACAACATAAAAATGACAAAAACACAAGCACAATTAATAAATAAATAAATTAATAAGGGCTGTCAAACGATTAATCACATCTAAAATAAAAGGTTGTGTTTATATAGTATATGTGGGTGCACTGTGTATAATTATGTTATATAATTACACACACATGCTTGATATATATATATATATATATATATATATATATATATATATATATATATATATATATATATATATATATATATATATCTCTGTTGATGAAAAATAAAATATTAATAATGTTAATAATAATTAATAAAAAACATGATTTTTAACTGCTAATGAAACAACATCAAGAGAGCTGGGAAAATAAATATTAACCAATAGCTTTTTTCTTTCTTTCACAAACCAATCAAACCAGTAATAAGATCAAGTCCCATCCTTCATTATTTACCACTGAATATTCTGTTTTATATTGTGAGATGGCATTTATAGCCTATATTACTTCATTAATGAGACACAATTCTAGCTGATACGTTATATAGACTTTTTTCTTTAAAATAACAGCATGCATTAATGAATCATTCACAACAAGACCATGCATGTATTAGGAAAGTAAATGGTCATTAGCAGGCTCTAATGCAACATGGTTTTACTGCAAACACTTTAAAGTAGCACTATGGCAGTAATAATAAATGCATATATACAGTATAATTTATGATATATACAAAACAACCCTTGCAACAGCAAAGGCGCAATAAATTAGTGTAGAAAACATTGCTTTTTACACCTAAAATGCATTTCATTTTTACATGCAGGTAAGTAACCGTGCAACGGCGGGAAGTTACTTTATCTCACGAAACAACAGACAAACTGAGCATTCCTCCAGGTAATAGACTCACAGCCAACGCCACGGTCAGAACCGCCCTGCTCAGACGACTCCATGCCTTTTTAATCTTATCTTGTTAATATTTTAGAAAAAGCTTACAGGCATATGAATCAATTAATTATCGCTTGTATGCGGCTCATGAATAGTGCACATGGTCTGTGCCAAATACACGTGTCAATCATAGCTCAGCAACAGCTGGGTAATTACCACCGTCCACATCTAAAGAAGGCTGCAACGCCACACTCAAAGAGTGTTGTTGCTCCAGGCTTCCAAATTACAGATTACATGGACCTGGATGAACTTAATTTGACTTTGATCTTAATTTTTCTAATGAAAGAAAAAGAAAACATTCAATTAAAAGTTCTCCGGGCCTCCTCCATGTCGGATGGGGAGAAATTAATTTTGGGTGTTTTTAAGACGGCTAAGCAGGAGGGAAAAATCAGTCTAGTGGAACATATAGCCAATAAACATACGATTACGACAATACATGGTGTGTGTTGTTTCTGCAAGCAGTAAGTTTATAGTGTTTGTTATGGAAAATGCTAAGCTAAAATGCTAACCGTGCTATACGATGCCAAAAGGCAACATCTATCAATAATATGTTATATTTATTATGAAAAATTTTCGCATAAGATTACAAGAGTAAGCTTTATACACTGAATGATGGTTTAACTACATTTGTAGGAACCTGTGTAACTTAGGTGTGCTAAGCTAATTGCTAAATATAACCCTTATAACCCAATATATAACCCAAATAAGCACCCGTCACTGACTGAAAATATATTTTATTATGATGTTTAAGGTGTGCACCCTGCTAAAAAACCCATCTCTAACCAGTTTAGCTAGTATACAAACTAATCATCTGATGAACTTAATTTGACTTTGATCTTAATTTTTCCAATGAAAGAAAAAGAAAACATTCAGTTAAATGTTCTCTGGGCCTCCTCCATGTCGGATGGGGAGAAATTAATTTTGGGTGTTTTTCAAGACGGCTAAGCAGGAGGGAAAAATCAGTCTAGTGGAACATATAGCCAATAAACATACGATTACGACAATACATGGTGCATGTTGTTTCTGCAAGCAGTAAGTTTATAGTGTTTGTTATGGAAAATGCTAAGCTAAAATGTTAAGCGTGCTATACGATGCAAAAGGCAACACCTATCGATAATATGTTCTATTTATTCTGAAAAGACTCATATAAGATTACAAGAATAAGCTTTATACACTGAATGATGGTTTAACTACATTT
Organism: Hybognathus amarus; assembly: GCA_030378365.1. Classification (NCBI taxonomy): domain Eukaryota; kingdom Metazoa; phylum Chordata; class Actinopteri; order Cypriniformes; family Leuciscidae; genus Hybognathus; species Hybognathus amarus. The sequence continues at coordinate 14,162 of JAQIUQ010002246.1, forward strand.
GTAAGAACCTGTGTAACTTAGGTATGCTTAAGCTAATTGCTAAATATAACCCTTACAAGCACCCGTCACTGACTGAAAATATATTTTATTATGATGTTTAAGGTGTGCACCCTGCAAAAAAACCATCTCTAACCAGTTTAGCTAGTATACAAATTAATCATCTGATGAACTTAATTTGACTTTGATCTTAATTTTTCTAATGAAAGAAAAAGAAAACATTCAGTTAAAAGTTATAAAAACGGAAAGTATATTTTATTATGGTGTTTACACCCTGCTGAAAATCCAGCTTTATCCAGTTTAGCTAGTATACAAGCTAATCATCTAATCTAAAAAGTGTCTCAAAACAGATGAGCCTGAACCGCTAGCTCTAGCTAAACTAGATGCTAGTTACAGCATCGCAACGCAGTTAGCCTAAACTGCACCCAGTGAATTCCCAGCTATATTGCATGTCTGGCCTTCGACAAGTCCAAAGGCCACAAAATCTGTTCAGGCACGAATCACAATATTGAGCACACAGAAGCAGTTCCCGTCAGGCCGAACATGCAGCCGGTTGCTTTGTGTGTTTACAGCTCCTGCTGAAGTTCACTAAGCAAGAATAAAATGAAATCCTTGTTGCGAGTAGTCCACCGTGCTTGTTTGTGGCAGAAATCTGGCTCAGAGTACGGGTGGTTAGAGCACAGACGGGTCCTGATCGATACACGCATACCGGTATGCGTGTTTCGATGAGGACGCGTCTGTGCTCTAACCTCCCGTACTCTGTGCCAGATTTCTGCCACAAACATGCACGGTGGACTACTCGCAACAAGGATTTCATTTTATTCTTGCTTAGTGAACTTCAGCAGGAGCTGTAAACACACAAAGCAACCGGGTGCATGTTCGGCCTGACGGGAACTGCTTCTGTGTGCTCAATATTGTGATTCGTGCCTGAACAGATTTTGTGGCCTTTGGAGTTGTCGAAGGCCAGACATGCAATATAGCTGGGAATTCACTGGGTGCAGTTTAGGCTAACTGCATTGTGATGCTGGTAACTAGCATCTAGTTTAGCTAGAGCTAGCGGTTCAGGCTCATCTGTTTTAGCCACTTTTTAGATTAGATGATTAGCTTGTATACTAGCTAAACTGGATAAAGCTGGATTTTTAGCAGGGTGTAAACACCATAATAAAATATACTTTCCGTTTTTATAACTTTTAACTGAATGTTTTCTTTTTCTTTCATTAGAAAAATTAAGATCAAAGTCAAATTAAGTTCATCAGATGATTAATTTGTGTACTAGCTAAACTGGTTAGAGATGGTTTTTTTGCAGGGTGCACACCTTTAACATCATAATAAAATATATTTTCAGTCAGTGACGGGTGCTTGTAAGGGTTATATTTAGCAATTAGCTTAGCATACCTAAGTTACACAGGTTCTTACAAATGTAGTTAAACCATCATTCAGTGTATAAAGCTTATTCTTGTAATCTTATATGAGTCTTTTCAGAATAAATAGAACATATTATCGATAGGTGTTGCCTTTTGCATCGTATATGGCACGCTTAACATTTTAGCTTAGCATTTTCCATAACAAACACTATAAACTTACTGCTTGCAGAAAAAAACATGCACCATGTATTGTCAGTAATCGTATGTTTATTGGCTATATGTTCCTAGACTGATTTTTCCCTCCTGCTTAGCCGTCTTGAGAAACACCCAAAATTAATTTCTCCCCATCTGACATGGAGGAGGCCCAGAGAACATTTAACTGAATGTTTTCTTTTTCTTTCATTGGAAAAATTAAGATCAAAGTCAAATTAAGTTCATCAGATGATTAGTTTGCATACTAGCTAAACTGGTTAGAGATGGGTTTTTTAGCAGGGTGCACACCTTAAACATCATAATAAAATATATTTTCAGTCAGTGACGGGTGCTTATTTGGGTTATATATTGGGTTATAAGGGTTATATTTAGCAATTAGCTTAGCACACCTAAGTTACACAGGTTCCTACAAATGTAGTTAAACCATCATTCAGTGTATAAAGCTTACTCTTGTAATCTTATGCGAAAATCTTTTCATAATAAATAGAACATATTATTGATAGATGTTGCCTTTTGCACCGTATAGCACGGTTAGCATTTTAGCTTAGCATTTTCCATAACAAACACTATAAACTTACTGCTTGCAGAAACAACACACACCATGTATTGTCGTAATCGTATGTTTATTGGCTATATGTTCCACTAGACTGATTTTTCCCTCCTGCTTAGCCGTCTTAAAAAACACCCAAAATTAATTTCTCCCCATCCGACATGGAGGAGGCCCGGAGAACTTTTAATTGAATGTTTTCTTTTTCTTTCATTAGAAAAATTAAGATCAAAGTCAAATTAAGTTCATCCAGGTCCATGTAATCTGTAATTTGGAAGCCTGGAGCAACAACACTCTTTGAGTGTGGCGTTGCAGCCTTCTTTAGATGTGGACGGTGGTAATTACCCAGCTGTTGCTGAGCTATGATTGACACGTGTATTTGGCACAGACCATGTGCACTATTCATGAGCCGCATACAAGCGATAATTAATTGATTCATATGCCTGTAAGCTTTTTCTAAAATATTAACAAGATAAGATTAAAAAGGCATGGAGTCGTCTGCAGCAGGGCGGTTCTGACCGTGGCGTTGGCTGTGAGTCTATTACCTGGAGGAATGCTCAGTTTGTCTGTTGTTTCGTGAGATAAAGTAACTCCCGCCGTTGCACGGTTACTTACCTGCATGTAAAAATGAAATGCATTTTAGGTGTAAAAAGCAATGTTTTCTACACTAATTTATTGCGCCTTTGCTGTTGCAAGGGTTGTTTTGTATATATCATAAATTATACTGTATATATGCATTTATTATTACTGCCATAGTGCTACTTTAAAGTGTTTGCAGTAAAACCATGTTGCATTAGAGCCTGCTAATGACCATTTACTTTCCTAATACATGCATGGTCTTGTTGTGAATGATTCATTAATGCATGCTGTTATTTTAAAGAAAAAAGTCTATATAACGTATCAGCTAGAATTGTGTCTCATTAATGAAGTAATATAGGCTATAAATGCCATCTCACAATATAAAACAGAATATTCAGTGGTAAATAATGAAGGATGGGACTTGATCTTATTACTGGTTTGATTGGTTTGTGAAAGAAAGAAAAAAGCTATTGGTTAATATTTATTTTTCCCAGCTCTCTTGATGTTGTTTCATTAGCAGTTAATTTTTTTTTTACATTATTAATATTTTATTTTTTTCATCAACAGAATATATATATATATATATATATATATATATATATATATATGTATATTTATATTTGTTTTATTATTTGAAGTTAAGTTATTTAGTGTACACTGTATATACCTTGTACTATTATACCTTGTACTAATATGTACTAGTATAGTTATTAATATTTTAAATGCTCTTTTATTATTTTATATTTTATTTTAGTTACATTTTTAGTAGAGCTGTCAAACGATTAATCGCGATTAATCACATCTCAATAAAAGTTTGTGTTTACATAATATATGTGGGTGCACTGTGTATAATTATTTTGTGTGTGTGTGTATATATATATATATATATATATATATATATATATATATATATATAGAAGAGTTCAGATGCAAAAGCCTCTAAATGCCATTTGAAATTTTCTTCTAAAATGACCATTTTTTATCAAGCTTGTATATTTAAGTTCAGTAATTTCACTTAAATGACAATTAATAGGTAATCTTCATTGCATTTAAGTGAAATTACTGATCTTAAATATACAAGCTTGATAAAAATTATCATTTTAGAAGAAAATTTCAAATGGCACTTAGAGGCTTTTGCATCTGAATCTTCATATATATATATATATATATATATATATATATATATATATATATATATATATATATATATATATATATATATATATATATATATATATATATATATATATATATATAAATACACACACATGCATGTATATTTAAGAAAAAATATTATTTATATATAACATATTTTTATTTATATATAATATAAAATATATATAAATCTATATACAGTATATACATTAAAATATTTCTTTAAATATATACAAGCATGTGTGTGTAATTATATAACATAATTATACACAGTGCACCCACATATTATATAAACACAACCTTTTATTTTGGATGTGATTAATCGTTTGACAGCCCTTATTTATTTATTTATTTATTAATTGTGCTTGTGTTTTTGTCATTTTTATGTTGTTTTTTTTATATATATTTAGATGAATATAATTAGATATCTGTATTAGTTTTAAAGTGCTTAAGTGTTTTTAATAGTTTTAGTTTTAATGATAATAAACCTGATAAAAAGTCAGATTTTACAGATGTAGTATGCATGAGTATGAACACAAAGGTCAATCACCATCAGCAGGACCATCTCTTCTCTCTCCATCTTTTTCTATGTGTCAACGTCACACATACAGGTATTGCTTATTAAAGTATGTTCTCCAAATGCCTGATGAATTAGCCCCAGATCGCAGTCTCTTTACACACACAGAAGCAAGCGCGCTCACCGTCGCTCGGCAGCCAGTTCCTCCCATCTATCAGATGAAATCAGGGTGAGAGAGCTGTGTGAAGCTGGCAGCTCCTGACAGGTAGTCACCTTGCAGGTCTCGCTGCTTGTGTCATGAATAAACATGGCTGCTAGTGGCGTACTGCTTGGAAAAAGCACGCTGGCTCGGGTAATGGCCTCTCAAGCCGCGAGAGTGAGAGCCGCCGCTCCACTGCTATTACGGGCCGTGCCAAAGAGCCCCGACTTAGAAACATCCACGCAGGCGATGTTTATTAAAGCCAGCGAGCGCGCAGACACATGCAAATACACAAACACATCGACTGCGGCCTGAGGTGGAGGGTCTCTATCTTCTGCCTGCCGTCAAACTGTTGCGCCCTCTTCACCGTGACATGAAAGAGCAAACAGCAGTTCTAGAGCTGTTATTAGATTAGCATATGACATACACAAGGAAACAGTGGATGCATAGTTCAGTGGATGACGCATTCAACGACGCAAACAAAAACGACAGACGGATGTATACTCAGTTTGATAAACTTAAATGGGAAGTAGGCCCATGACATTTTTTTAAATGTAAAAATACTCCAATACCAGATTAATATGTCCAGGTTTGTGGCAGTTTTAAAACATAGATCTATCTATTATTTTGAACATCCTGACTAGCAATATGGAAGTTGGCGTGAGTTTTGGAAGGTTTTTGATAGGGATGCACCAAATATGCAAGAATTTTGGCCAATACTTATAACCGATAATTCTTATATTTGAAAGCCGATAACCGATATTTTGGCAGATAAATCAAAATCCAAAGTTTTAGACCATTTTTGATTTTCCTTATTAAAAGCCAAGATACAAACACAATTATGATGTTCTCTTTTTAACGTTGTGTAGCCGATATGACAGACATGCGCTGCACATTTTGCACTTTAACTGCATTTTCATTTTTTTAAGTGATTTCAATCATATTTCAAGCAATTTAAAAGCATCATGTTGAACAGTGCACATCTAAAGTGCCTCAGCTCAAGAAAATAATACATTATTTATCGGCTTTTAGATATCGGCTAAATGTTCTTGTTGGGTCGATAACGATAACATTAAAAATTATCATATATCGGCCGCATACCGATAATGTGGCCGATATATCGTGCATCTAGTTTTTTATTTTTTATTTGTCATTATTTTAGAAATTCTGTTGACTCTATTGTGGCATAAATTACAGATTTAGTCTCAATGTAACGGAAGTAGCGACAGATTTATAGGTTTACAGGTTTATACGGGCGAAAGTCATTTTATTGGAAGTTATGATGTTTTAATGAAAAATGACAGGTAAAAAAAGAAAAGAATTAAACATGCATACAGTAAATGAATTGTTCACAAAAAGACCAATTTTATGCATTTACAAAATAAATAGGATGAATTTCCATTTTATGCTGACTTTAAAGTCCAAGATTATGTTTTTTTTTATACAAATTTGTGCAAAGATGTTTTGTTTGCTGAACAGACGTGTGTGCATAACATTATATTGACATTTTGAACAGAATCTATTTGTTGTAATAGTCTACTCTGATGTTACAGTACATATTAGTGTTGATTTCATGAGATTATGATCAGTGAATATATTATTTTAGGTTTTTATAATTATTATTTAGTTTTTTTTTCATTTATAGTTAATGTACCTTTCATCGTTTCAAGAATGTTTGATTTTAATCCCGTATTTTTAAGAATTTTTTTTTTTTAAAGAAAATACTGGCTTCCTCTTAAAAGTCTCTGTGGGTACGTTTTGGGTGGAAAACTGCAAGAAACTGCGTTAGCATTCTTTTACCAAACAGTAAAAAGTAATACACAGGCAAATCTTTAAAAATATGCTAAATATTGTTGGTGCAATTTCTGTGGTAGAGTAGAAAAGTAAATTATCCCCACCCTGACAGCATGAATTGATGTATATGAGATGTTGAATGCAGTCAGCTATGTCAAAATATTATTTTTTCATGCACTGGCTGTTTGCTTGTGCTTTTGCGTTCGCATGACTGTTTGGGGTGATGTAATTATCTGTCAATCTCAGTCAGTAAATCACTATGTAAACAGGCGAAGTGGGGCCAGAATGAGACAGAGGTTTGGCAAATCAGCTTTGGAATGAGGTGGACGCAGTGGGTCACTCGTTTTTATCTCTAAATGAAAAGCTACTAAATATTGCATAAACACAACTGCATTTGCTTCGAAAATAAAACAGAAGCCCCTTGTTTATGTCTTTTTAAGAGTCTCAGGAGTAACATTTTTGAATTAAAAAGAGTTAAGCACCATCTAGAAAGTTTATCCGAGAAGCGAAAGTATTTTTTAACTAATCATCCGCCCGATACCATCCCGAGGCTACGCGAACCAATCTAACGCTCTCGATTCTCAGTGAGGACATTACCCAGCATTCTCGGAGGCCTACAGTAGAGGTGCTCTGAGCTTTAATTAAAAGTTAGAAATCGTCTCATTATGATGATGAAAGTGCAGAAGCAACTTTGGAGAAGTCCAAATGTGTCATCGTTGTGAGGTGGGTGGAAATCAAACCACTTATTTATTTTTTTTTTTCCCCAGCAAATGAGTTGCCTTGTCAGGCTGTTCACAGACTCCCTAATGGCCGTATCCATTCAGTACGGCCTATCAGCACAGATACGTGGATTAATCATGCTTTCATTTGGGATGGAACGTCATGCGGACTGAAGAAAAGGTAGACTTCAGAAAAATGGAGATTAATCAGCTAGCATTTGGGCGATATCAGTCACATGGGGTTCAGCCACATGGGTGGCTTCAGAGGAAGACTGGTTTGCTTTTCTTGTAATGATTTCTACTTGATTAACATAAAATTACATTCTCAACTTGTTTAACTAGAATAATGTTACATGTTTCTGAGCAGCGCAGTCTCACCCAAACATCGCTGACGTTGCTGTTTTGACCATACGTCAATATCTGCCTTTTTAGGCCCCCCTAAACATTGGTTAGATGATGTTATCGGATCATAACCCTACCCCAGACCTAAACTTACCCCGTCACCTAACTGACGTTAAAGATAAAGCGTCAGTTGTATGACATCCCAGGATCATCATATAACCGAACGTTTGGAGGCCCTAAAAGGCGGATATTGACGTATGGTCAAAAAACGTCCCAAGACGTCAGTTATATGACTTCTTGGGATGAGACTGTGTTATTCTGAGACAATTTGAGTAAAACATGTGTAACCCTTTATTTCGACAGTTCACTTTAGACATTCTACTAACTTCAGAACTACATGTCAACTAGCGGCCATTAGAGTATTAGTAGACTGTCTGCTTATACTGACTATAATTGACTTTGCAACTAACCAAAGCCTAACACCTAACCTTACAGTCTACTAATACGCTAATGTGAATTTTTGATATGTAGTTGCAAAGTTACTTTTAGTTAGTTGAATGTCTAAAGTGGACTATCGAAATAAAATTTAACCAAAAATCGTAATCGAATGATACAATAGGTGAAATAGTTACATTGAACACTCACTGCACCTTAGCATTGTAGTGGCAAGTTTTGTCCAGATAAGAAGCACTTGTTCCTTTTTAAGATTGACATATAACATAAAAGATTAGGCCTATAATTAAAAAAAATATATATAAATAAAAAAAATAATAGAGCACAATGAAATCAGAGACAATTTCAGTTTGAGGATAAGTTTCTCATCAGTGGCTGCAAGTGCAGTAAGTTCAGATTCTTAGTATTAGGGTAATTTTTCATTGTTTTTTATGGTTATGTTTTTATGGTTACCCACTCAGTTACTTATGCCTATGGATCTGGGGTTGAGCGTCTTTGGTGAAAGTGAAAGGCCAGTGTCTATAGAAAAAGATGACTCTGTGGGAGCATTTTTCAGATTGCTTTGTGTCCTGACTGAACCCTGTCATTGTAGAATAGGGGCAGAAATGTGCTGTTTATATTGGTCTGCGTTCTCTCCTGCTTTCCCTGTCCAGCACTTTCTCACTATCTCTGAAAAATTTCAGCCAATTTTCTTTACATTGTGACCTCTACCTTTCACATCTCTCTATCCATTACGCCTATCTTTTATCTTATTTCAATGAAACAGTAGTAGTTCGTTCAGGGTTGAAAACTTTGCAGCGAGATTTAAGGAAATGTTATGTTGGACTATGTCAAAAAAGACTATACAGTTACTTTTCCATTTATCATAGCTGATGGTTAGCAAATGATTGCAGGTACTGAAAGCAAGCTGTTCAAATGAATCAATGTTTTGGTGGATGGATGGATGGATGGATGGATGGATGGATAGATGGATGGATGGATGGATGGATGGATGGAATGATGGATAGATAGATAGATAGATAGATAGATAGATAGATAGATAGATAGATAGATAGATAGATAGATAGATAGATGACAGACAGACAGACAGACAGACAGACAGACAGACAGACAGACAGACAGACAGACAGACAGACAGACAGACAGACAGACAGACAGACAGACAGATGGATAGATGGAATCACAGAGACAGACACATCAGATCAGATAGAAAGATATTGTAGATTCATATATTCATAATTTGATTACTCCGATAGACAGACAGACAGACAGACAGACAGACAGACAGACAGACAGACAGACAGACAGATGATGGATGGATGGAATGATAGATGGATGGATGGCTGGAATGATAGATGGATGGATGGCTGGATAGATAGATAGACAGACAGACAGACAGACAGACAGACAGACAGACAGACAGACAGACAGACAGACAGACAGACAGACAGACAGACAGACAGACAGACAGACAGACAGACAGACAGACAGACAGATGGTTGATGGATGGATGGATGGATGGATGGATGGAGGGATGGATGGAGAAGATGGATGGAATGGATAATAGATTGGATGACAGACAAATATATGGATGGATAAAAAGACAGACAGATGGATAGATGGAATCACAGAGACAGACACATAGATCAGATAGAAAGATATTGTAGATTCATATATTCATAATTTGATTACTCCGATAGACAGACAGACAGACAGACAGACAGACAGACAGACAGACAGACAGACAGACAGATGATGGATGGATGGAATGATAGATGGATGGATGGCTGGAATGATAGATGGATGGATGGCTGGATAGATCAGATAGACAGACAGACAGACAGACAGACAGACAGACAGACAGACAGACAGACAGACAGACAGACAGACAGACAGACAGACAGACAGACAGACAGATCAGATGGTTGATGGATGGATGGATGGATGGATGGATGGAGGGATGGATGGAGAAGATGGATGGATGGATAATAGATTGGATGTCAGACAAATATATGGATGGATAAAAAGACAGACAGATGGATAGATGGAATCACAGAGACAGACACATAGATCAGATAGAAAGATATTGTAGATTCATATATTCATAATTTGATTACTCCAATTTGATTCATTTGATTCATTTTGATAATTTCACTCACTGGCATTCTAAAAGTGAATCTTTGCTTTGAGTTTTTAGACTGACATATGTCTGCTCAATTGATCCAGGGAGCTCATTTTTGTCCAGTCAAATTGTTTGTTGCCGTTTCTTTTCCTGACAGGTCTAAATATAGAAATCATATTCTCTAGCAGGGGCTAATTTGAGTTCTTAATCGTGTTCAGACCCAGTGGATTTGGCGTTTCAGCAGGCCACCTGTCTAACACATTAGAAGTGGGGTGTTTTTTTCAGGGCAGATGGAAGAGTAAGTCTGTCCTTGTCTTAAATATTCCATCAAGCGGCGAGGGCCGTCTCAGGCCTGCCAGAACGCCTCTGCTCTCAGATTCCTGAAACTGGCTCCAGCTGGAAAGACATCCAGGTGAAAACGAATATGTGAAACTAAGAACATTTTAGCCACGTTCAGGCTTTTGTGACTGACAACTGCATTAAATGCAAGAGCAAATGGTATGATTTATAATTTGGACTCTTCTTGGTTGACATATTGATAAACATACAGTAGAGTAGTTTTGGGATCTTGTGGGTGTTTCTTATGAAGGAAATATTAGTGATTTGGCAAGTATTACTATAAGCAAACTGCTGTTAGAGGCGCCATTTTTGTTTATGCACAACTGTATTTCATTTGTGTGTTTCTTTTATAATACTAAAACAAGATATAACTGCCAAAAGAGCATCTGTCCATCGTCTTGTGATCTTCTGTTTTTCTTAATCACTCATGCTGCTCTTTAAAAAAACGAATGCTTAATTACTCTGCTCTGCATCGCATTAGAAGTTGTCGTCAGGGGCTCATAAAGTCACTTGTTTCCAGTGAAGGCCCGGAGACTAATGAGCACCAGGAGAAAGGGATAGAAAGGAAGGAGACGAAGAGTCTCACCAGGTGTTGGGGACTGTGAGGACTCAGATTGAGTGACAGATGGGAAATCTTCATGGAAAATGCAAGCTAGCTCCACTTCAGCACAGACGCTTCATGTTGCATGTGCACACGCACATGAATTAGCGCCACGTGTCACATTCTCATGCTCTGAATTTCTACAGTCATGCATGTATTATGTTTAGCTAACGTTTTGTATGGTTAAAAAAATCATAAATAGGGAACAAATTAAGACATTTGGCCAGAAAAACCATAGTAATCACACATGTGTCTCCTTTAGAGATTTTTTCCCATTCCACTGCATCTCATGCTTGCAAAAAGTACTGGCGCTTCGACTTCAGTCAAGAGCAGTGAGTGATTCTCTCTTTGTCTTTGTTCTTTGATTTACATTAATGACAGACATCATAGCAGCAGGTTTATTAGGCTACTGTCACTTTAAGATCTGACACACATCATGCAGTGCATATATCATTTGACGCATATAACTCTTTACGGTCATTTAAGACTTTATTTAACTCAATTATACCAAATACATGAAACTTGACAAATACGTTTTTAATAAAAATACTTTTGTGTGAGAAGTGACTGAATATGCGTGCTGTGAAAAGTGGCATTCTGTGCGCTGTGTGTCTGTCACACAGACAGGAGATTCACAGATAGTATGCCAGTCTAGATTTAAGTTATTTTTTTGCACCTGAATGAATGATAGCGTGATCATATACTGTAACGCTAGCCTAACTGTGCGTTCACACCGGTACGCGAATAGCGCTTCAAATTCACGTCTAACACGTCTCAGTTTGACGCTTTGGCCACTTTCTGTTAATTTGCACGTAAGAGTGAAACTGACGCGTGTAGAAACAAAAGTTTAAAACGAAATTTATGCCGTCGAATCGAAAACCCGTCTGGCGGCCATCTTTTTTATGTTGTTATCGAGCATTCATCGAGAGATTCACCGCTTTGTATTTTGCTCTGGAGAGCAGAACAGCGACGTGAGGATCATCGTCGCGTATTTGTGTCCCCACCGGACCCTTCCGGAGGGACCCTTTTTTTGCACCTGAATGAATGATAGCGTTATCATATACTGTAACGCTAGCCTAACTACCCTAAAAAAATCACAGCACAGGTTAATAACTTTTGGAGGCTGGCTCTATTTTATCATCAAAACAAAAATAAATGACAGATTAGGTGGATGAGGGCAATGAGGGCGTAGAGAGATGGACGCCTCATTTGCACCGCAGGAATTTTATACACGTGTAGCGCGTCTTTGCATTGACTTAACATTGAAATCACTTGCGCCTGACGCACTATTCGCGTCCGGTGTGAACGCATCATAAAGATGCTGCTTTATTTGCGTTAAATAATTTTAATGCCTTCGTTTTGACAGCCTTTCGTTATTTCTAAAGATTTTTTAATTCAGTTTTAGCTGAGTTTTAAGTTAAATTATATAATTTAGGCAACACTTCTAATTTGTTTAGTTACATTTTATTTATATTTAATTTTATTTCAGCTTCATTTCAATTTACAGAAATGTTTTTTTAATAGTTTTAGCTAATAAAATCACTGATCTCAAATATTTCTCATAAAAAAAACGTTGCTATCCATCCACATTTCTTTTGTCAAATTTTTAACTTTACTCGCGCGGCAGGCGCAAACAAAGACAAACAAGTCTTTAACTTAACTCGGACGGCAGGCGCGAATTCGCGTCAAACAGGTGAATGCACACATAGCACTAACTAAATCATTTGCGCTTAATTCGCGCCATTCATCGATTTTTTAACATAATTGAGTTTAAGACTTTATTTAACTCAATTATGATGACATGACATCGAAACTCTGACAAATACGTTTTTAATAAAAATACTTTTGTGTGAGTACAATTATGACAAATACATGAAACTTGACAAATACGTGTTTAATAAAAATACTTTTGTGTGAGAAGTGACTGAATACGCGTGCTGTGAAAAGTGGCATTCTGTGCGCTGTGTGTCTGTCACACAGACAGGAGATTCACAGATAGTATGCCAGTCTAGATTTAAGTTCTTTTTTTGCACCTGAATGAATGATAGTGTGATCATATACTGTAACGCTAGCCTAACTAGGCTAAAAAATCACAGCACAGGTTAATAACTTTTGGAGGCTGGCTCTATTTATCATCAAAACAAAAATAAATGACAGATTAGGTGGATGAGGGCAATGAGGCGTAGAGAGATGGACGCCTCATTTGCGCCGCAGGAATTTTATACGCGCGTAACGCGTCTTTGCATTGACTTAGCATTGAAATCCCTTGCGCCTGACGCACTATTCGCGTCCCGGTGTGAACGCATCATAAAGATGCTGCTTTATTTGCGTTAAATAATTTTAATGCCTTCGTTTTGACAGCCTTTCGTTATTTCTAAAGATTTTTTAATTCAGTTTTAGCTGAGTTTTAAGTTAAATTATATAATTTAGGCAACACTTCTAATTTGTTTAGTTACATTTTATTTATATTTAATTTTATTTCAGCTTCATTTCAATTTACAGAAATGTTTTTTTAATAGTTTTAGCTAATAAAATCACTGATCTCAAATATTTCTCATAAAAAAACGTTGCTATGCCATCCACATTTCTTTTGTCAAATTTTTAACTTTACTCGCGCGGCAGGCGCAAACAAAAAGACAAACAAGTCTTTAACTTAACTCGGACGGCAGGCGCGAATTCGCGTCAAACAGGTGAATGCACACATAGCACTAACTAAATCATTTGCGCTTAATTCGCGCCATTCACGATTTTTTAACATAATTGAGTTTAAGACTTTATTTAACTCAATTATGACGAATACATGAAACTTCGACAAATACGTTTTTAATAAAAATACTTTTGTGTGAGTACAAATTATGACAAATACATGAAACTTGACAAATACGTGTTTAATAAAAATACTTTTGTGTGAGAATTGACTGAATACGCGTGCTGTGAAAAGTGGCATTCTGTGCGCTGTGTGTCTGTCACACAGACAGGAGATTCACAGATAGTATGCCAGTCTAGATTTAAGTTCTTTTTTTGCACCTGAATGAATGATAGTGTGATCATATACTGTAACGCTAGCCTAACTAGGCTAAAAAATCACAGCACAGGTTAATAACTTTTGGAGGCTGGCTCTATTTATCATCAAAACAAAAATAAATGACAGATTAGGTGGATGAGGGCAATGAGGGCGTAGAGAGATGGACGCCTCATTTGCGCCGCAGGAATTTTATACGCGCGTAACGCGTCTTTGCATTGACTTAGCATTGAAATCCCTTGCGCCTGACGCACTATCGCGTCCGGTGTGAACGCATCATAAAGATGCTGCTTTATTTGCGTTAAATAATTTTAATGCCTTCATTTTGACAGCCTTTCGTTATTTCTAAAGATTTTTTAATTCAGTTTTAGCTGAGTTTTAAGTTAAATTATATAATTTAGGCAACACTTCTAATTTGTTTAGTTACATTTTATTTATATTTAATTTTATTTCAGCTTCATTTCAATTTACAGAAATGTTTTTTTAATAGTTTTAGCTAATAAAATCACTGATCTCAAATATTTCTCATAAAAAAACGTTGCTATCCATCCACATTTCTTTTGTCAAATTTTTAACTTTACTCGCGCGGCAGGCGCAAACAAAGACAAACAAGTCTTTAACTTAACTCGGACGGCAGGCGCGAATTCGCGTCAAACAGGTGAATGCACACATAGCACTAACTAAATCATTTGCGCTTAATTCGCGCCATTCATCGATTTTTTTACATAATTGAGTTTAAGACTTTATTTAACTCAATTATGACGAAATACATGAAACTCGACAAATACGTTTTTAATAAAAATACTTTTGTGTGAGTACAATTATGACAAATACATGAAACTTGACAAATACGTGTTTAATAAAAATACTTTTGTGTGAGAATTGACTGAATACGCGTGCTGTGAAAAGTGGCATTCTGTGCGCTGTGTGTCTGTCACACAGACAGGAGATTCACAGATAGTATGCCAGTCTAGATTTAAGTTCTTTTTTTGCACCTGAATGAATGATAGTGTGATCATATACTGTAACGCTAGCCTAACTAGGCTAAAAAATCACAGCACAGGTTAATAACTTTTGGAGGCTGGCTCTATTTATCATCAAAACAAAAATAAATGACAGATTAGTGGATGAGGCAATGAGGGCGTAGAGAGATGGCACGCCTCATTTGCGCGCAGGAATTTTATACGCGCGTAACGCGTCTTTGCATTGACTTAGCATTGAAATCCCTTGCGCCTGACGCACTATTCGCGTCCCGGTGTGAACGGCATCATAAAGATGCTGCTTTATTTGCGTTAAATAATTTTAATGCCTTCGTTTTGACAGCCTTTTGTTATTTCTAAAGATTTTTTTAATTCAGTTTTAGCTGAGTTTTTAGTTAAATTATATAATTTAGGCAACACTTCTAATTTGTGTTTAGTTACATTTTATTCATATTTAATTTTATTTCAGCTTCATTTCAATTTACAGAAATGTTTTTTTTTTAAATAGTTTCTCAAATATTTCTCATAAAAAAATGTTGCTAGCCATCCACATTCCTTTTGGCACTATATTATTAATGTATATCTGATTTGTATCTACATTTATTTCTCTTCAGGAACACATTTGATATAACGTTGATGCTTACATGACAAATGACGGAGAGCTCCATTAAGTGTCCTGAGCTACGAAAGATCAACCTCAGTGCAATACAAATGTCCTCTGGGTTTTCCTGTCCTAGTAAATCAATCTGAATTTGGCTTTTGTCATCTGTATTTCCATTCATAATGCTGGTGTCATTTTTTTCAGCAATGTGGAAAAATGGAAAAAATATCATCATAAAAATAATATTTTTCTGAAACATTTATTTCCCATCCTAAACTCAGTGAAACAGCCATTACAGTAGATCTTATTGCTCTCCTCTACCTTGAAGTGTCCTGTGACGTCCTGTCACCCTGATATGGACCTGATGTGAAAAGCAATAACGCCACATTCCCGTGGATAAGAACTCGCCATGAACCTGGCAATATCCTTCATAGTGGCTCTATGATAATAATACGGCTGATATTGTAGAGGCACTGGAAGTGCTGGCAGTGTGTTAACAATATGAATTCTGATTAGAGCTCAGATAACGGCCGTCCCCATTCCGGCTCCTTTATCATTCGCAAAGCAGATTGTGCACTGTCTCACCTGAGTGTTTTCATTAGCACATTATACAAATTGCACATGCAACAAACACCATAAATAGACAGCGAACCACAGGTAAACAAACACACTGCGGAGGTGTACACAGTTAGCCGATAAATGAAGAACAATGCACGAAGAAAATAAATTGAAAAGTGTTTACCCTTGCAGAATTCACCACGTCAGCAGAACGTTTCGGCATCATCGTGTTTCTTTCAACCAAATACTTACCTAGCCTAACTTTGTTCAGGAGAAGTGCTACAGGTGGACAGGAGGATTCTCAAACGATTTAACAGTTCTGATTTGGTGCAATTAAACGAAGCAAACTCTCAAATTATAGCCGTGGGGATAAATGTAATAATTCGTATTTAGTTTTTAAGATTCACCAATTACATTAACCTCAGTTAGCATCTTTTTTTTGGTCAATTTTCATCTCATTTTTGTTTTGTTTTATTTTATACTTTTATACAATAATTATATATAATTATTAATTATGCATAATACTTAATATATAATTATATATAATTTTATACTTTACAAAATAATTATATGTAAATATAAAATAATTATTATATATGTATAATTATAACACAAAACACATTCTTTATTAATGTGTTTTTAATAATGAGCTTAAATAATAATACTTATTATTATTCTTTTTATTTTATTATTGGTTTTAATAATAGCTATCTAATAATAATAAATAATGATTTTTTTTTTTATCCTCTAAGATTTTATTCTCCTTTACTCAATTATATTAATATTGTTTTGGCATTCACTGTAGTAACAATATTTTCATGATTTGTAATCACAACATTATTTCTTTTGTCAAATCAACTTAAATAATTTATGTAGTTCAGATAACATAATATTTTAAGTTTCTGATGATTAAATCAATCACCTTCATTGTTTTAACTCAATTTTTCCATTTCAATGAACTTACATTTTTAAGGCAGCCAAGTTACTTCATTTTTTTAAAGTTAAACCAATATTTTTTACAGTGTATTTTTGGTGTTTTTTTTGTGTGTGAAATAAACACAATAAAGACAATACATGAATGTGTTTTTAATAATAATATTAATTTGTGGTAATATAATATATGCAAAAGTCACAATACAAAATATATATTGTTTTTATGTGCAGTTTCATATGGTAAAGTTTGATTATGAATA
Source organism: Hybognathus amarus (assembly GCA_030378365.1). Lineage (NCBI taxonomy): Eukaryota > Metazoa > Chordata > Actinopteri > Cypriniformes > Leuciscidae > Hybognathus > Hybognathus amarus. The sequence goes on from JAQIUQ010002246.1 coordinate 31,457, forward strand.
AAGGAGGCTGTTTTCACCTGTATCACTTCCACTTAATTCTGACACGCAGCTTTTCTATTAACATGCGTGACCAGAGCCTAAACAGAGCAAAAAAAAAAAAAAAACGTAAGCGAGTGCAATTTTACAGACATATGGAACATCAGAGGAAGGCCTAATCTGTACAAAGAAAGCCATCAAACAAGCCCAACTTCAGTAGCAAGTAGTGCAGGGTGCATTTTTCATGATTATTGTTGTAGAGCAGAGACCTTCATGAATCAGTAGTCAGGTTGTTGCAGATTTGGCTCAGAACGGCTGTGATGAAAGAAGATAGCGCTCTCTCTCTTTCTTTCTCTCTTTCTCTCTCTCTCTCTCTCTCTATCAAAACGGTTTTTGTTTTCCCTAAACAATGATTGTCATCAGCGGCATAACTCTGCAACTCTGAGCATGTTCCAAATCAAGGCAATCCGTGAGCGCCGCTGCATCGTGCATCAATTATTTAGCTTATGTTGCTTTGTACAAACAAGATCCCCTGGTGGAGAGATGGATACCTGTGCACAGCCAATTACTTCAAAATGTTTCTCTCATTCATTATTGAGGCCTTAAATCTTGTACAGGTTGTTGTGCGCCTGACCCGGTGTGGAGTGGCAGTGCGCTGTGCTTTGATCAGGACCCGGCTGACTGGCGTGGCACGGGGCTCCGGACTCCAGGATCCCGACGTGAGCGGGAGAAGACGTTTCTCCGCGGCTCTGTGTGCTTCCCGGATGCGTGGCATGTAATTAGAGCGGAGAGGCTGATCTCAGAGCTGTGTGGGTATATATAACATGCCCTTTCCAGCACTGAGGGTCTCCGCCGCGCTGCTGTCTGTTTGCTTGGCACGGCTCTGCTAAACGGCAGGAGGTGTGTGTGAATGCATGCGTGTGATCTGAGAAACGTAAACTCGAATGCCTGTGGCCTTCCCGTTTGTTTCAGCTGGCTGCTGGATTATATGAGGAATGGAATTTTCACACCAAATTCAATTGGCATGAAGATTTAAAACAAACAAATCTTTAACTCATTCATATGGAGTCAAATGTTGCTAGGTGGAATTTATGGAAAGTCGGCATGAACTGAAGTTGGGATTTACTTTCTTCTCTATTGCGATGTATAACAAGTGAATTGGCTTATCAAACAAGAAAAAATGTTGGGACTTGGTTTTTTTGTCCATGTGGAATTGATTGGATGGTTGTGGTTTGCTATTGGTGGATGTCATGTGAGTGAAAGGTTGCCCGCCCTCCTGTCAGTAAACACATCATCAGAGAAGAAATGTTCCTGCAAGAGGCAGGGGAAGTTATTTAGATTAACCCTCAGGTGCTCTTCGGTCATTTCTGACCGACAAATTTTCTGTTTTGAAATTTTAAAAATCACAGCTTCATTGGAATGTTACGAAAAACCTGGTTACTTTTTTGGCAATAGGTATGTGAACACAAAAAAAATTGAGGTCATGATTTCGAGCAATTTAAGTGGTAAAACATTTTTTTTGTATTATTTTCTATGGCCAAAATGGACCATAAATATTGCATAAATATTAATAAGTAACATCAAATTTGCTCAAAATACAAAATTAAAAAGAAAAAAATATTATTGAACAAAAATAAATTGCATTGGTTTTACTGGGATGGAGAAAGTTTCTTTTTCAGGTGTCCGGTCACTTTTGACCGGAAGATAACAAGTGTGACTCCGAAACGAAGAGCACTTGGAAGGCTAGTGGTTACACCATGATTCTACGCTTTTTCTCTATACTGTAACCAGATGGTGCTAATTTTCTTTAAAAAAAAAAATTTCTGAAGGCCTAGACTCTATATTATACTAAAATACTGCATTAATAATTTTTTGAAAAAAAAATTATAATATATATTTAGAAAAATATATATATTTTTCCATGGCAAAAATAGACCATAAATATTGCATAAATAATAATAAATTCAATCAAATCGTCTCAAAATACTAAATTAAAAAGAATAAATATTATTGAACAAAAATAAATTGCATTGGTTTTACTGGGATGGAGAAAAGTTCATTTTCAGGTGTCTGGTCACTTTTGACCGGGAAGATAACAAGTGTGACTCTCGAAATCGAAGAGTACCTGAGGGTTAAAGATTATGATGGCAAAGGAATGACATTTTTTTACGGATAAATAAATTATAATAAATACTGCAATATCTCATACTGAAATGTTTAGAATTGTTTGGATGCTCAACAATTTTGTAAAATATCTGTAAATTTCGTGCTTGGCATGAATTAACTTTTTTATTTAAAATTATTTATTCTATTTTTAAATATACTGTATGAAATCATGTATTAAATAAAATAATTGATTAATTGATTCAATTATTCTTAAAATGTTTCATACTGTTGATAAAAATAGAATACCGTGATTTATTATTATTATGAATTATTCACGTTTGTGCTCATAACTCGCCTGCATATCTGAAGACTGAAGCGTTCAAGCTTCATTATTTACAGTTAATCGTGTCATCCGCCCTAGCTCAAAGCGAACACTTAGATTGAATCTGTTCAGTTAATCGGTTGATCCAGTTGCACAAATTGATAAATTTTTCCAGTTCAGCCAAAGTCCCTTTAAGACAAGTATTTCACTTGGCGGCCATCTTTGAAACACTTCTCAGGCATGCAAGTGCAGCTCCTATCTCTTTGAATGAGTAAACATCAAATTCTCTAAAACTGTTCATCAAGCTTATCATATTTGAAATTACCAATGAAATCTGACAACAACTGTCTCATAAATTTTGTTTACACACTCGAATCATGACCGAGAACAACATTTTCAGGCTGGATCAAGCTAGTGCGCATGCAGCGTGTCTGATTGACTTCTGAGCTTTTAACGGCAGATTCAGTGACGGGATGGCTTTACCAATCAGCGATTGGCTCTTATTTATTAGGCGGGACTTATTCTGCCATATTGAGCGTTGCACTTTTCCCCAACCAAAACAATACGAGTGACGAGTTTTATGTTATTCTATAGTATAACCAGAGCCGGACAGTAAAGTACATTTACTTCAGTACAGTACTTAAGTACTATTTTGAGGGATCTGTACTTTTCTCGAGTTATATAATTGAGGAGTACTCATGACTTTACTCAAGTACATTTGAGAGGCAAATCCTTGAGTACGAATATAACCGTGAGTAACCGTTTATATAAAGTATATAAACTATTAATATTAGTATATTAACTATTAGTATAAAAAACTAACTGTTATTTTGGGTACAGAGTTTGTGAGTACCCAAAATAACCGTGAGTACCCGTTACTACTTCAATAAAAAAAAAAAAAAAAAACGCGGAAACCCTCAATTTGTTGTTGCCCTCTCAAACGTTATTCGATTGTGCAGGCGCCACTGATTGGGACAGCCTATCAGCAATCACCTTCAGCTTTCCGCCAATGGTCAGATTTAGATAAGAGGCGAATAATGGACGAAACAATGGATGAAGATGCATCAGGTCCATCCCGGGAATGTGCCAACCCGTGGTCTGATCTCTCCGAACTATTTCAATTTTCAGAATTTTCTGAAATTCTCTTTAAACAAAGCAACATGGCAAAAAAGATGAAAATGGCTTGATTTTACTTTCAATTCCTTTTACATTCTCCAAGGTATTAACATTAACATTTTTCTTAACTCCATATAGGACATTTCTGTCCATAAATGTAAGCACTGTGGCAGTAGTAATGCAATATTTAGAAAATGTTCTCTTGTACTCTCGATACTCAATTACTTTTAAAAACAAGTACTTAAAGGGGTGATGAACTGAGAAATCAAATTTTCCTTGAGCTTTTGACATCTAAGAGGTCATCATATTATAAGAATATCCTGTAAGTTTCAGAACTGAAAACGTCCTTGTTAGTCCAATAAAAGCTTTTATTGACACTCAGCCTCAACAGATGAACTCGTTTTTGAAAGTGTGGAAGTATGAAGTCTCAAAGAGGATAAAACCCTACCCACTCATCGAACGCCTACTTCAACACGGCCTGTTTAGCCCCGCCCATCCGATTCTGCGCATTCAAGCATAGGTAAACAAAAGCATACCTCGTGATGACAAAACCGTAGCGAGCTACCAGCAATAAACATTCCGTTGACAAATGTTGTGCCGTGCCTGGCTGTGGAAGAAGACAGTCGCTGCATAAGCTTCCTCTGGATACCAATATTAGGAATACCTGGTTAAAATTTGTTTTTAATGACGTTCCAGCAGATGAGTGTAAAACATTATCCGTAATGTCCGCTTCATTTCATCCGAGGATTGTTTTGTGAACAAGACGCAGTTCGAGGCTGGATTTGCAGAACCGATTAAGATTAAAAAGGCGCTGTACCTTCTATATTGGATCCAACAGGAGTGGTGCAACACACTTATGTGAGTAATATTTTTATTTTAGAAATAATAATCTACTCGGCTAGCATTGCATTGTATACAGATCGTTTGATATCTAATAATTATGTGTATGTGTCTACAAGTATCCGTTGTATTCGAGGTGCTGTTGGTTCATTGTCCTGCGATTCGAGATCGGACTCTGGGTTAAACATGTATGGGCGAATCATTCGGTTGCCATTTTACAACAGTGGTTTTCAAAACAAATTCCCCCACGTGCACTCGACCTAAACCAACGACAGAGTTGAAGCTCATTATAATATGCAAAACTGTTATCCACTCACAGCAGTGGGTGTTTACTTCCAAGTCTTCAATGCGATACGCCCATAAAATCCGAGCATTTTTCAAGTAGGCTGAAAACTAGGGAAGAAAATAGCCCATAACTTATTCATTTTTATGTTTTTGAAGGTAAAAACCAAGCGAACGTCATAAGTTGGCCTCAGACAACAAAATAAAAACATTTAAAAAGCCAGTTCATGACCCCTTTAAGTACTTTTACTTAAGTAGACCTCTGACTGTAGTACTTTCACTTGTACTTGAGTAAAATTTAGCAAGGGGTATCCACTTTCACTCAAGTAATAAAGCTGTGACTCGGTCCGCCTCTGAGTATAACTTTGGTTTAACTCAATGAATCAATTGCGGTGGTTAACAGTGTGCAAATCAATACGAATAAGCATAAGAATCAATTTACGTGGAACGTCTGGTTTGGTACTTTTGTGTCCTTTTTGAAGGATAGAAGCCTCAGTTCCTGTTCATTGTAAAATCGCAAGGAAAAGAGTGACCAGCGCAGTCTTCTGAATGTCTCTTTTGGAGTTTTCCATCGAAGAAAAAAGTCATACGAATTTCAAAGCAACATGAGGGCGAATGAAATGAATAACACAACATTTTGAGTAAATGTCCCTTTAAACAGCATGTTTCTTCCAAGAACACTGTTCCTGTGATTGATGTGCTGTTGGTCGTTTCAGATTTAAAGCATTTTCTAAATAAAAAATCACTTTGTGGCTTTTGATTTTTGGAAAATTGAATACAGCTTTCTGGCAGGTCAGAATGTAACCGCGATCTGAAGGTTGAACGAGTTGAGCGGCTTGTTTATTTTATGATGTTGTAATAGTACTGAGCCCTTTTGTCTTTAACAACAGCACTGATCCAAATGCTGTTGTGTCCTTTTCAAACATGCCCTTGTGTTTCTCTCTCGTCTTTAATGTCTTGCCTGAGAGCATTAGCTTCCTCCACTAGCAAACACCAGGATTTGAATTTAGTGTGTTTTAGTAGAGTGGGGCATTGACTTTGACAGATGATTTAGGAGATAGCCAGGAGGGTGAAGAGATCTCATTCTGTCTGGGGTTTTGGCGGGAGGCCAGGCGAGAGAGAAGTGAGCTGTTTGAGGGCATGCTGTGAGGGGGTGAGTGAGTGAGTGAGTGAGGGGGTATTGTGGGACAGGAGAAATGGCGCTGAGCCTTGGCTCAAGTAATTGTGTGGCTCCCAGGTGATGAGGGCTTCTATGCCATTAACAGTGCTCTATCCCCTCTCAGAGCGAGCCAGCTCTTTAACAAGACAGCGCTGCTAATTTCACAGCTAATACCTGAGCCGTTCCACTTCATCGGCCGCCGCAGCAGGTGCAGCTGGGAAACGGCTCGGACAGACAGGGAGA
>JAQIUQ010002246.1:40000-105000 GCA_030378365.1 Hybognathus amarus
TGTATTATATCATATTAATAATATTGATTATAATTATGTTAATAATAATAATCCCGACATAATTTAAACATCTCTCAGGGCTCTTACTGTACCTGTGTTAGATTCAGTCCTGGTTTACTCGAGGTAACAAAGGAGATTTATGTCTCACAATGTCAGGGTTTGTTGTGGCTCACACAGGAGCGAATGTGCAGAAGTGAAGGCTGGGTGTTTTGTGTTGGCGATTTGGCTCTTCAAGCACCGCTTTTGCCATGTAATCGCATTTGCGTCGGGCTTACCTGTGCCGCCCCCAATGGGTTTATTCACAGCTAACGGGATTTGCTGCGGTGCAGGGATCCGGCGAGCAGCGCTGCTCTCGTGGCTTTCCACAACCCTCTTAATTACACACTGACAGGAGATCAGCGCTGACAAGCCCACCCTCTGATCGCGAGAGAGGGGCCCCTGTGGGCCCCTGCACAGCTCAGATCCCCACACATTTTAAACCCAGCTTACCACAGGCCCGAAGATAACAGTATGGTTGTGCTGGTTTTGAGTAATTGGTTGTGTACTGGTGTCTTATGGATTTCTTTACAAATATGTGTATACTGTAGTTTTAGAGTAATAAATTGTTCATATGATTTTAACCCTCTGGGGTAGAGAACGCCGCGGGCACGTTTTGGTGGATTTTTTTCACATAGCAGCAAAATCAACTTAAAATACTTCATAATTTATCGTCATTCAGATAAAAGCAATATATCTTTCAAAACTGAATGTAAATACAGTGTAATGAGACTTTAGCCATAAATACATTTATAAGCAACTAAAAAAAAGCACATATGACAAAAACACCCTCAGACCCCAGTAGGGTTAAAGTAGAACTTCGGTGCAAAATGAACCTTTGGTCTAATAAACATTGGTACTAGTCGACCGTTCTCTGAGATTTGTTTTCATGATAATTCGAATGTAAAGAGTTTTATCTCTAAAAACGGTTTAGTGTATAACACTAGCAATGGGGCATATAATAAGTAAAAAGAGAATCGCTAGTTAATACCACTAACAAGGCTCAAAATAGCCCCACACTGAACACAGTAACATAAATGAGGGTACATAATAATACATAACATAACAATACTGTGTTAGTGTGGGGATATTTTGAGCCTTATTAGTGGTATTAACTAGCGTATTTCTTTTTACTTATTATATGCCCCCATTTACTAGCATTATATGCTAAACAGTTTTAGAGATAAAACTCTTTACATTCAATGCATCATGAAACAAATCTCAGAGAACGTGTCGACTAGGTACCAATGTTCTATTAGACCAAAGCTCCATATTGTGCCGAAGTCCTCCTTTAAAAACAATAGTTCATCCTATATATATATAATATATAATATATATAATCAGTAATTCATATAGTATTGGATATAGTATTTCATAGAATATTTCATCCATTGGATACACAAATTTGTTGTTATAAATGTGTTTTAAATAAATATATATATATATATATATATATATATATATATATATATATATAGAGAGAGAGAGAGAGAGAGAGAGAGAGAGAGAGAGAGAGAGACATTGAGTTTCTACCTTGAGCTTGTGAGTAGGTATAATACAGCACACCTCCTCCTCTTGTGGCTCTGACACGAGTTTCACTTTGTACAAGCAACACTGTGACCTTTTCCTCTGACAACCTCTTTCTGTCCAGCCAGTCAGGTCACCCGTGTGCTATAAACAGCCAATCACACGCCCACAGCCCCTGACACCACACGAATCTGCTGGGCAATCGCTGGCCATTGAGATGTCATGTCTGTTGAGAGATAAAACGAAAAGCACGGTGGGATTCTCAAACCACACAGTTTTTTTAAGCTTGTTTTTGAAGAGCTGCAGCATTAGAACGAGTGCTTCCTGTTTCAAAGCATTATGGGTAATTTTAGCGAGCATGGTGAGTTTTGGAATGGGAACGTCTTGTCCCAACCCACCCTTTCAAAGTGGAATAACATAATTTAGGTTTTATTATTAGCTAAAAAAGTGCATTTTTACTAAATTGATGCCTGTTATTTGCTGTTGCGACTCTGGAGTTTATGCAAACATTGTGCGGTTATTTCGTCACCCTCTCGGTTCTGCCACTTTCCCTTCTGTCTAAAGCTAAACAAAATAGAGACAATAAATTTGCTTTTAGCTAAGAGAGACTCGGTCTTTATGAAAGTGTTCAGTAAATTGCATTCTGAGCGTTATGAGAGTGTATGCCACTCTGTGACAAGAGGGGCAATTCACTGTGAATGTGGCCTTCCAGAAAGCTTTCAATGGGTTTACAAGCCAGTTATAAGACAGACAGTCGCATGGAAAGGACTTTATTTCAGAAAAAAAGATTATGGCTTCACTCTACATAATTTGTAGGTATTATTTTTCAAACTGACCTCATGATTGGACTCATAATCAATATGTAAAAGCCATTGTAAGAAATAAAGAAAAAGCAGTGAGGACAGGGGGAAAGGGGCAAAAAACTGGTACATGCTGGAAGTATGAATGCATTTACATGAATCAGTTCAAGTGATGACATATGATATTTGTAGATTGAGATTGGTATCTCACATACACACGCACACACACACACACACACACACACACACACACACACACACACATACACACACACACACACACACATATATATATATATATATATATATATATATATATATATATATATATTATTGTGTATATGTATACATGTACAAAAATAAAATATAATATATATATATATATATTAGTGCTGTCAGTTTAACGCGTTATTAACGGCTAATCGCAAACCCATTTCTAAGCGGCGTTAACTTTTTTTATCGCGCGATTAACGTGTCTTTTGTCACATGCTTTCTGACAGGATCGCCTGCATGCGCCCTGATCCATTTCGCCGTCTCGCGCTCCGCTCATCCACTCAAAGGCGCAATCCATTTGAAATGAATGGGTTTCAGAGCGCAGCGCGAGGATGTTTCTGTGCCGCACACACTCGTTTGGGCTTGCGAGCCGGCCAAATAGTAACGTTACGTTTTGAATGGATGACGAGGCGAGACACCGAAATGGATGCCTTGAAAGATCCTGAATTGAAAAGTTTACTTTTAAAACGTTGCCAAACTGTCCCATTGACAAAGACCAAGTGATCTGTGTGTTTTGTCGTTGCTGAACTGCAGCTATCGCTATCGACAGCACGTCCGGTCTGAAACACCACTTGATGATGGCCAAGCACACACACAGCTGATGCGAATTCTCCACCCCTCGTCAATATTAGGACCTGTCAGTATTTTTTTACCCTTTTATTGGTAGACAGTGTTACATTGTGTGAGAGATTATTTATATAGTGTGAAATTTAACACTATTCCAATGTTATTTTCAATAATAATAATAAAAAAAACATTTGCACTAAACAAGCCAATCCACTTTTCCATGTTGATAAGAGCATTAAAATGAGAAAAAATAATGTAACAAAAAGAAATCAAAAGAAATCAAAAGATATATAGAATAGATAAAAATGTGCGATTAATTCGCGAGTTAACTATGGCATTAATGCGATTAATCGCGATTAAATATTTTAATCGTTTGACAGCACTAATATATATATATATATATATATATATAGTATGTGTATATATATGTGTGTGTGTGTGTGTGTGTGTGTATGTATGTATGTATGTGTGTGTGTATATATATATATATATATATATATATATATATATATATATACTGTATGTAGTATGTAGAATATTTAAAAAATGGTGCTTATGTACACATATAATATTTATGTATATTGTAATATTTATGTATATTACGCACACACTGTATGTATATATATATACATATACATATACATATACATATATATATATATATTATTTTCAATATTTCCAATGTGTATACTGGTGGAGACTGATTTTGGAAGTTTAAGTTTCATTAACTTAGGTTTTTTAATGGTTGAAAGCTGGTTTACAGTCCTCTGATTCCTCATATTAAGGTTGGCTAGCTGTTCAGATGAAAAATTGAGCATAACCAATGCAAACACCAGCCTCTTGTTTAGTAACAGAGTGGCGCTTGCTGATAAATGACAGCAGAGCATCTATAGATCTCCTGAACTGACGTCCATATTAATGAAGAATGTCAATGTGTCCCAACACACACACACAGGACAAACGAACAGTCAAATGACAGAACTTTGAGGGCAATGGAGACTCGCATCAGAACCGGATCCATTTTACTGATTGAGAGGGAAGTACGCACAGACCTTGAAGGGAATTAGTGCATGTGCGAAGACGTAACATTGCACTTAACTAAAGATTGCAGCTTAGATTGGGATATTTTTATAGTTGTTTTTTATACTTTTATAGTTGTCACACTTTAGTAAATAAAAGCAGGGTTTTCTTGCTCTTTCAGAACCAAAAGCCCAATGACCACTCAAGTTTACAAAATCAATGACTATTCATTGTCCAGCAACTAGATGGGGGCGTTGCTCCTCATTTCAAATGCGAAAAAAGAGCTCATTTACATATAGAGTCTTAAAGTACAGTATAAAACAGCCTGTTTAATTCTAAAGGTGAGAGAGAGTGGGAAATGCGAAGGTTTAACTAAATAGCTTGTTTTTGGTGCAAACAACCTTGTAGACTAAGATTATTTTAGTGAAAAGATTCTTCGTCGAATTATATATAAAATATAGTCTTTCTGAGAGTAATATACATTCTGGCTGATTAAAAGTGCTCCATCTAATTTTGACCAGTCATATGACATACTGTATGTATAACCAAGTCAATGAGAATATTAATGAGGTTACCAAGGAGATAGCATTTACTTTAATTAGAAGAACCAAGACTATGGCCTTTTTTACTGCGGCTGTGGCGAAGAGTCACAAAAGGAATTGATTGGTTTTGGCATTTAGTCTCTGATCAAGTGTCATCTATTGCTTCAGGAGGCAAGAAGATAATCTAAAGTGACATTTCTCTTCTGCCTGATTTTTCTACACTGATGAAGGCAATTACCTCAACCCTAAATGATCATTTGCAGAACTTTCAGCCTCTTGACGTGTGTATGTGTGTGTGATTTACTAATTTACTTCTGTATATAGAGCAATACAGTTCGAATCACAACGGTATGGTACAAATGCCTTTTAAATCATTCATCCAATCAAATGGCTCCATTCTGGTATGCCACGCCCACTTTTCACGATCCTTCCAGCTTTTGATGGATACAGTCAAATCCTGCCCTACGTTTGCTCTGAATTGCATCACTTTGCACAAGTAAAATGGATTGTGATTCAATGACATTTTGTATTGATTTTTGTCTGATGAAAATATGATGTTGACACCGATTGGCCAGTTACAGCCGATTGGTTGGCTACAAGCTACTCATAAGTTAAAGTAGTTTAACTACAGTCAAGCTACCCATTTAGAAAAGTAGTTAGCTACACTACAAGTTACAATCAAAAAGTAGCTAGCTACATTGAAACTACTTTTGCTTTTTGAACAACGTATATATATAAATAACTGAATAAGTCTCTGAGGAATGTTTTAAGTAAAATATTTAGTGTTTAAAACAAGGCAATGCAATTACGATTTCAAAGAGTATTGTTTTATTACACACAACACTCAAATATCTCAGACTGTTTGTCAAAAGTGCAACAAATAGCCTACAACATTGCAAGAACGAAATATACATCCAACGTAAATTGCATGTAGAACATTTTCTCAAAAATACTGATTGAACTTGGACAAATAATGCCATGGGTAATTAACGTTAGTTGTTTCTCCATCCTCAAAATCTGCCATCACGTCTTGCTATATAATCATAATATGGGTGTGTCAACCCACTTCTGTACGGTCAGTGAACCGTTAGCTGCAAGATGCGTGATTAAACAACAGGTGGCGGTAATGGCAAAAAATTAGTTTGTAATCTAACAAGAAAGAATATCCTTTCATCGCGCTGATTCGTGCAGGCTCGACAATGTAGCAATGTAGCTTTTGCTCGCGCTACACCGCTACTTGCTGCAAAAAGTAGTTAGCTACTGGAAAAGCTACACTGTTTAAAAAGCAACTGAGCTACTGCCAAGCTACTGAAAAATTTATTTAAGTTAGTAGCTGACGCTACTTGTAGTTAACTACTCCCCAACACTGCTGTTACAGGATGTTTTCATGTGCATAAACTCAAACCCTTCAAGGATGCATATGCTCCAAAAAGTTTAAAGCACATTTATGTTTGTTGCAGATAATCTAAGTAGTATTTTTATACCAGCCTGGAAGCAGGAAACTATGGAAGCTTGTTTCCGCCACTGAATAAAAAATAAAAATAAATAATTGTGACTTTTTATCTCACAATTCTGACTTTTTTTTCACACAATTGCGAGTTTATATCTCGCATATTCTGACTTTATTTCTCAGAATTGCGAGATAAAAAGTCAGAATTGCGTGATAAAAAGTCGCAATTGCGAGTTATAAAGTTAAGAATTGCGAAATATAAAGTCGCAATTGCGTGATAATAAAGTCACAATTGCGATGATATAAAGTCAGAATTGCGACATATAAAGTCAGAATTGCGTGATATAAAGTCAGAATTGCGTGATATAAAGTCGGAATTGTGTGATAGTCAGAATTGCGAGATAAAAAGTCAGAATTGGGTAAAAAGTCATGAAAAGTCAGAATTGCCGAGTTGTAAAGTCAGGAATTGCGAGATATAAAGTCAGAATTGCGTGATATAAAGTTGAATTGCGTGTAATAAAGTACACAATTGCGTGATATAAAGTCAGAATTTAGCCATATAAAGTAGAATTTGCGTAGATATAAAGTCAGAATTGCGTGATATAAAGTCAGAATTGTGTGATATAAAGTCAGAATTGCGACTTATGAGGCCAATTCCAAGGGGAAAAAAAGACTAACTTTTTTCCCCTCAGAATAATTTAAATCTCACAATTCTGACTTTATAACACACAATTGCGACTTTATATCTAGCAATTCTGACTTTATAACTCGCAATTCTGACTTTATAACACATAATTGCGACTTTATATCGCAATTCTGACATTTATATCTCGCATTTCTGACTATATAACACACAATTGCGACTTTATATCTAGCAATTCTGACTTTATAATCTCGACTATTCTGACTTTATATCACGCAAATTCTGACTTTATATCTCGCAATTCTGACTTTATAACTCGCAATTCTGACTTTATATCACGCAATTCTGACATTCCATCTCGCAATTTTTAGAAATAATGTCAGAATTGCGAGAAGTAAACTCGCAATTGTGAGAAAAAAAGTCAGAATTGTGAGATAAAAAGTTGCAATTACCTTTTATATTTTTCATTCTATGGCGGAAACAAGCTTCCATAGGAAACGGCAAAATCATTAAATTTGTGCTCAGAAAACAAGCCAATAACACAACACTCATTACTCAGGAGCCGCTGCCGATTAGTCCACGCCACAAAACAAAGCTCTGTGCTGTTTCACTGAAAGGTCCTGCAAGAGTCTCGCAGGGCCCTTGGTATCCCCGTGATTTTGTGTTTGTTGCATTTTCCCGTAGTACGTAATAAATATGTCACGAAAATGAAGGTCACCTAACCTTGGTGCATCAGAGACGTATTTGGCAGGACAGCATAATGCCTTCCAAGTTTGTGGAACAAATGAAATTCTGCTGCTCTGTTGCACTATGCATCCAAACAACCATTACAACTGGCTTTATATACTGTCTGAGCAGTAGACCATCAAATAGAGTTTTTATTCTTTTGCTGAGCACCATCGAGAATAGAAATCCATCGCCTGTATGCAAAAGCGTGGAGCAAATCTATATTTGATGTTGAAATGATAGTTTCATACAGGATAAAAATTGATCACGGCATCTGCGACTGTAGTATTAGATCTGCGTAAGGCGTAATTGGTGGTCTTTTGGGCAATTGGGGCTTTTTATTTTTTGCTGGGAGTCGCTTGTGGAATTATTAGACCGATTACAAAAACACGAAAACAGAGTTGTGATTGTGAGGTTGCATCAAGAATATGTTTGCGTTCTGTGGCACGGCTCCATTTCATATTTTTTTTTGTTGCTTTTTGTTCATTGGTAAAATGCGAAGACAATATCTGCTGTTTTTCTTCTCCGCCAACAGTCGTTTTCATCCATCAAGGCATTCTTCTCTCCCCATCTTTCGGCACTTGCTATAACTGATTTAGCATTTATGGTGGTAAAAAATTAATCTAAATGTCGGCCAACAGGGAACGCAGAAGCTCTGGGCTGATTTATTTCCGAACTTAATTCAGAATGGCTTGACATGATGAACGCTACAGAAAGTGGGCAGTTGTGTTTTGGAAGCATTAAAGCGGCTGTTGTGAGTTGTTTGATTGAAAATCATAAATCAAATGAGCTCAAACCTTGGACCAGTGCTGGGACTGTAAACACCAGAAAGCCTGTGCCGTGTGCATTATTAGCTGATACACTCAGTTCATGCATATTTACTTGTGCTTAAAGTGACCTGAAAATAATGTGCTTTATGAATAAAAAGCTGTTTTGAATCTGATTTATATTTGAATACATTTCCCTGGGGATTTTGTTTTTAAGGATGCAGGTTCTACACCAGTGCACCATCAAATTGAACGTCTGGATATCTAACTGTACATGTTAACTTACTCGGCATGATTCTCTTCAAAACTGTTGCTCCGCCGTGACAGTAGTTGACCGTAGAAGAAGGATTTACTCTAATGTCTGCTTTAGCTACTCTGTTAAAGGGAAAGTTCACTTTGAAATACATTTTTGGTATGTTTTAGCTTACCTCAAGGGCATCAAGATGTAGGTGTCTTTGTTTCCACAATATTTTCAATTTTGATATTTTTAGGTCAAACCATTCTTGTCTATCAGTCATATAATGGAGGTCTATGGTCACCACCTCAAAGAGCATGCACAGAGAAGTCCAAATTAAAAATGATTTAATGACTCGTAAATGTAAGTACACATTGATGGCCTAAGACACGAAGCGAGCGGTTTGTGTGAGAAAACGAACAGTATTTATATTGTTTTTACCTCTATTAATTTTACTGTAATAATTAATTCACTGCCGCTAAAAAAGTATGTCCTATATAGTATGAGTGTGTATATAGTATGAATGTAATCCACACGCACTACATCCAGGATGTTGTCATCATCATGTGACCTACCAGCCATTCACAAATCCTCCCCGTGGCATCATGGGATAGTAAAGTGCCCATCTTATGCACAATTCAGAATCTCGCTGGTAGTAATAGGTCATTTCGGGACTTTTTGCCAACTGTTTATAAGTACTGTGAATTCAGACATACTTCTTTTGTCACATACTGTTTTTACCTACTATATAATAGGGAAGTATGTGGATGCAGCCAATGGCTTGGAGAGGCCATGCTTGCTGATGTTTTGTTGCATGTCTATGACTCCTTTATTTCTCAGAATTGTGACTTTATATTAGAGGTCTTTCAGGATCCAAAATGCAGTACCCGAACACAGAGAAGACCCGTTAATGTGCTACACCAAACCGAACCTCGGACCCATCGTTCATTTCAAAAGTTGGACCCGGACCCGTGCAGACCAGAGAAATCGTACTGCCCAGACCCGAACCTGGACCCGAACCTGGACCCGATCCTGGACCCCTGGATCCATGTTATTTCTCTCGTTGTTCCAAGCTTACTCCACTCATTATTTCAGCTTTAAATGTCCCTTGATGTCACGGTAATGGATAACAAATGCATTCTTGCACATGACATGTACATTCTGACTCGAGTTTACTCGCATAATAACTTTTAACTGTTTGCCCTTTTGAACTATATTTAACGATTGCTTGTTGCTTGTTCAGCTCTGATCATATCTGTGCTCTATGTTCTTCATTTAGTCTAAATTGTGACCACCAAAACTTTAAGAATAAACAAGACGGTCATTTAAACTATTATGGAAATAGGAGATGTGAAAGCGCGGTCTGACAGAAGCTCTGCTCTGATTGCCATAGAAACATGACACGCTTGAGATTGGACTTTGCACTCCAATTGGCACGCAGTTATCACACAATGTTAAACAGACACGAGACTCGAAGATAAATTCGAACTTCAAACCAAACCCGGCTGTAATCATTTAAAATATAAGACCCAGAACCCACGGGTTTCAAGATCCAGAGATTCGAGTTTAGTCCAGAGTCCAGGGTGCACTGTGAAGACCTACTCTTATATCTCACAATTGTGACTATTTCTCACATATTGCGAGCTTTATATCTCACAATTGCGACTTTATTTCTCAGAATTGCGACTTTATATTCTCACAATTGCGACTTTATTTCTCAGAATTGCGACATTTATTATCTCACAATTGCGACTTATTTCTCAGAATTGTGACTTTATATCTCACAATTGTGACTTTATTTCTCAGAATTGCGACTTTATTTCTCAGAATTGCGACTTTATATCTCACAATTGCGTTTCTTAGAATTGCGACTTTATATCTCAGAATTGCGACTTTATTTCTCACAACTGCACTTTATTTCTCACAATTGCGACTTTATTTCTCAGAATTGCGACTTTATATTCTCAGCAATTGCGACTTTATTTCTCAGAATTGCGACTTTATATCTCACAATTGCGACTTTATTTCTCAGAATTGCGACTTTATTTCTCAGAATTGCGACTTTATATCTCACAATTGCGACTTTATTTCTCAGAATTGCGACTTTATATCTCACAATTGTGACTTTATTTTCAGAATTGCGACTTTATATCTCACAATTGCGACTTTATTTCTCAGAATTGCGACTTTATATTTCACAATTGCGACTTTATTTCTCAGAATTGCGACTTTATATCTCACAATTGTGACTTTATTTCTCAGCAATTGCGACTTTATATCTCACAATTGCAACTTTATTTCTCAGAATTGCGACTTTATATCTGCAATTGCGACTTCATTTCTCAGAATTGCGACTTTATATCTCAGCAATTGCAACTTTATTCTCAGAACTGTGACTTTATATCTCACAATTGTGACTTTATTTCTCAGTAATTGCGACTTTATATCTCACAATTGCGACTTTATTTCTCAGAATTGCGACTTTATATCTCACAATTGCGACTTTATTTCTCAGAATTGCGACTTATATCTTGCACTTGTGACTTTATTGCTCAGAATTGCGGCTTTATGATAGCACATTGCGCGACTTTATTTCTCAGGAATTGCGAACTCTTTTATCTACAATTGCAACTTTATTTCTTACAACATGACCTTATATTCACAATTGTGACTATTTCTAGAGTTGCGACTTATATCTCACAATTGCGACTTATTTCTCAGAATTGCGACTTTATATTCACAATCTGTACGTTATTTCTAGAATTGCGATTTATTTCTCAGAATTCGACTTTAGATATCTCACAATTATAACTTTATTTCTCAAGGAATTGCGACTTTATATCTCACAATTGGGACTTTATTTCTCAGAATTGCAACTTATATGTCACAATGCAACTTTATTTCTCAGAATTGCAACTTATATCTCACAATTGCGACTTATTCTCACAATTGTGACTTTATATCTCACAATTCTCACTTATATGTCGCAATTGTGAGAGAAAAGTCACAATTATTAATATTTATTTATTTTTACTCAGTGGCGGAAACAAGCTTCCATACTTACATTATGTGTACACTCTTATTTTGAGCATTTGTCTGGATTTTCACAAAATTGTTGGCAAGTAGAAAAAATTGTGGAGCTAAAATTGTGCAGTGTGTACCTGGCATTAAACTAAAACAAAAATGAGAAATGTTGCTGTAGCTAGAAACTGTTTGTAATTTGTTTTATTGCAGTAACGGAAAATGTTTTTACATGGGTTTTAATTTGTTGACGACAATATCCCTGCACATATAATGAATTGATAGCAATTTTATTTGATTAGATATATATATTGAAATTAATTATAAAGCAGGCTCTTTGATATTTCTGGTCACTGGCTTACTAATTTATATAATCTTTTCTTTCTAACCATTTGTTTAACTCTCTAATATGATAACACTTCCAGTGTAGACACTTCATTGAGTTTCTAGCAATTGCTGCCAGAAAGGGGCTAATTTTATTCTGAAGGAAATAAATAAAGAGAAATGCTCACTGCAGTGTTGTAAATCACTCTAATTTAAAATAAACAGAAGCACTTTGAGGCAGTAGTCATAATTTATAATATATCATTGTTTTGTGCAGGCATGTGTGGGGAGCAGTGCGTATATTTTGGGCATTTTCGGTCTAGCATCGTTTCAAAAGCTCAAATGCAGGTAAGGTTAGGTCAGTGTTGTGTTTCTTTCTCTTTGTTGAACTGCTTGGCGGGGAAAGAAGATCTCTGGCTGGCTGTCTGTGTCTGTGGTAAAAGGCAGCAATAAAAGTCATTCACAGGGCGTCTCACGAGACCCCGGGCCAAAGCTAATCACAACTTCGACCCACTTCTGGATTCCAATGACTGAATCAATTGAGTCGAGGTGTCCCAACGGAGCACAACAAAGTCGGTGTGACTGCAACTTTAGCCTGCTGCGGCCCAGCACCACAACGCCGCGTCTGCTTGCCCCGTCTGTGATTGGCACAGAGGTGTGCTCTCAGACTATATACAGTCAATAACAAAGAGCCAGGCACAGCTATTGAGTTCAGTTACAGACCGTCTCTCCTGGGCCTTTCATTTGGCTGGGAAAAACAGTGTTGAAAAGAGAAAGGCATGTTGGGATATATAGCTATAAATTGCAATAGAGATGAATCGGGTTTACGTGTGTGTGTTATGAATAGAGGCTGATATTTTTTGATTTATCAATAGTAATTATGGTTTACTCTCTGCTTATGGTGTATTACTGTGACTAACAACACACTGTATGTGGACTTCTTATTTATTAATATTGCACTGTGCTACTATATAAACACTTCACATAAAACTAGGACTATGGAGTCAATTTCAATATCTATGCAATATAAATGCTCAATTATCATCAATTGTCATTCATCAACAAAACATTTATCAATCAAGCATTTTAAGCATAAATGATGGACATTTTGTCAGTCATGAGATGTCTTCTAACAAGAAGGCACAGTCAGTCAGGCTTTGACTAGGAGTAGTTGTTTATATTTCTGATGTTCTTGCGCTTCTGCCAGGTTGCAGGCTCTAAGGAAGGAGAAGTCTCGTGACCGCCGCTCGCTCGTGCCGGGGAAGGAAAACTTCGAGTTCTACGAGCTGGCAAAGATGCTTCCGCTCCCCGGCGCCATCACCAGCCAGCTGGATAAGGCCTCCATCATCCGCCTAACAATCAGCTACCTTAAGATGAGGGACTTCGCCAACCAGGGAGACCCGCGGTGAACTTGCGCATCTGAAGGACCTCTCGCCCAACACCTCAGTCAAAGGTAAGACTCAAGATTTAGAAGAAGTCAAGGTTTATTTGCTCTTTTTGTTGGTGTATTTTTCCCCAGGTTATTTCAGTTGAATGTATATCATGTGTAGGTAGCTGAATATTGAATACTAAAGACAATAATTTCAAGTTAATTTCAACAGTTACAAAATGTATGTACAAATTTTCAACGTATGTCATAACCAGATTAAAAGGTAAAACTGGCTAACTCTCAACTCAAAACCTAACCAGAAGTTCATACATATAGCAAAATAGCAATAGCCTATCTAGTAGTGCTATCAAATCGATTAATCACAATTAATTGCATCTAACATAGACGTTTTTGTTTATATATGTGTTTATGTACAGTATATGTATGTGTATATACTGTGTGTATGTATGTATATATATATATATATATATATATATATATTAGGGCTGTCAAACGTTAATCGCGATTAATTCACATTTAAAATAAAAGTATGTGTTTACATAATATATGTGGGTGCACGTGTGTATAATTATTTTATAAATACACACATGCATGTATATTTAAGAAAAAATATTATTTATACATAATATAAATGATATATACATCTATATATAGTATATACTGTACATACTGTACATTATTATACACACGTGCACCCACATATATTATGTAAACACAAACTTTTATTTTGGTTGCGATTAATCGTTGCTACATATATATATATATATATATATATATATATATATATATATATATATATATATATATATATATATATATATATATATATATATATATATATATATAAATATATAGATATACAACATATATAATAACACATTGTATAAAGAAAATATTTTATGTTAGATGCGATTAATTGATTTGACAGCAATTATGTTTATATAATGTATGTTATTATTATATATATATATATATATATATATATATATATATATATATATATATATATATATATATATATATATATATATATATATATATATATATATATATATATATAACGTACATTTTATATTTATATATATATATAAAACATATAATAACATACATTATATACATTATATATGTGTGTATGTATATATATATATATATATATATATATATATATATATATATATATATATATACATTATATAAACATAATTGCTGTCAAATCGATTAATCGCATCTAACATAAAATAGTTTCTTATATAATGTGTTATTATATATGTTGTAATAATTATAACCGATATATCGGTATACTCGATATTATTGGCCGATATTAGGCATTTTTCAAATTATCGGTATCGGCAGTTATAATGGCTGATAAATTAATATTTCAAAATTAAAAATGTAAAACGACGAACACACACTTGAACCATGTCATGAGTGTTGGAGTTGTACAGTTTGTCCACCAGAGGGCACTCTACATCGTCCCTGTTGGCAACACTAGTTGAGTTGTTCACGAGACATACATTGCTTGAATAACAATTATTAAGAAATAATTACGTTACGTTATTACGGTGTAGTTGGCTAAATTATGGCTCATCATAGACTAGCTAACCACAAAGCTAGCTAATGCCACTATCATCAGTCTGTTCTGTTGTGACAATAAAATAAAAAAATATTTTTAAAATGCATGATCATATTATTTTAGTTAAAACTCATAAATAACTACAAATAACTAATGTTAGGAAAATCTCTTAATGTTTTGTTGCACGTTTTGGGGGAAAAAATATCGGCTGATATATTCGGCATATCGGATTTTAAAACCAAAAAATATTTGTATCGGTATCGGCCTTCAAAATCCTTTATCGGTTCGGGCTCTAATATGTTGTATATCTATATCTATCTACATATATATATATATATATATATATATATATATATATATATATATATATATATATATATATATATATATATATATATATATATACTCACAGTATATACACATACACATATGTATACATAAACACATATATAAACAAAAACATCTATGTTAGATGCAATTAATTGTGATTAATCGATTCTGACGGCAATTATACTGTATTTAGACTTCCTAAAGCTTAAATAACAGACAAGCTTCAGGGTAATTAAATAAAACAAAAAAAATAAAATAAATAAATCTGATTCTAAATAATTATAATAAATATTAAATAAATTAATAAATCTGAGCTTAATTCACAACTACAATTGTAAGTAAATATTTTCAGTAATTTTGCAATTTTTGGTCATGCTACTGCATCCAAAATGAACTTAAACTAAATATGCATAACTTACAAACATGCATAACTAAATATACAAACTTGATACTGTAAGTGTAATTGTAAGTGTAAACACATTGTAAACTGATGGGGGATGTGTTGAGATTATTTTCAGTGGTAAACAACCACAAAATCATCAGCTCATCAGTTACTACTCTTGGTTTCCAGCAAGGACAGGACGTAGTCTATGAAACTATGGGCGTGCATTCAAAAGTCCAGTGAGATCTGCACAGCGATCATAACTCGCTCCCTCCTGGCCGGAGTTTGCTGCACTACAGGCTCCAGAAGAAAAATAGCTGTCGGTTATAAATAAACAAGACTGTGTCATGCCTACAGAACCCTAATTAGTTACGAATGTCAGTACACTGAAGCAGCCTATAGATTTAACAGTAACCATGGATTCCTAGTTGGACTGTAACGATTAGGTGAGTAATGGGCCTGGTTAATCAACTAATGCTAATTGGTTGGTGATAAAGGATGCAGTCGGGATCAATGAAAATAAAAAAGATGCGCTCGATACTTGCTCTTCTCGTTATATTTGATGGCTGTGGTTAAATGTAATATTTATTTTCAGTACCCGGGTTTCAACAAAAAGACGAACTAGTACTTCTGATTACAGTTGCCATATTTTTTTATTATAATATTTGTGTGTTAATTTTCCTGGGTTTTTTGTTGTGTTTTTTTTTCAAAGTATCAGTAATTAATACAATTAAATAATAATAATAATAATAATAATAATAATAATAATATATATATATATATATATATATATATATATATATATATATATATATATATATAATTTTTTTATTATTATTTAATTTAATTGTATTAATTACTGCTACTTTGAACTCAAATGTGAGTTATTTATTGTACACCTAGAATGGCTGTAGTACCGTGAACGTGTTAGAGGCAAAGAGTAAATAGTTGCAGTTTTCAGCGGCTTTGTTCTGTGTATTCCAGCCGGCACACAACAGATGGTATCATTGTTGTCTTGCTTTGAAGAGCCGCATGCATTTTAATGAGAAAATGTATATGGTGAATAATTCCGGAGTAGGGCCGGTCCACGAGACTGTTGCCTTTTACACGTCCGACTCCAACCTGCTCGACATGCGGTCCAGGAAATGATGTAAGCGAAGGAAATGAATAAAGTACATCACATCCCCATGTATTAATGAAGGCTCAGCAAGGTGAATCCAAACCCTCTAGGACAATGAGAGGCGCTTTGTGTCCTTCCATCTCATTGACAGCAGCCGTCTGAATTTGAATCAGTAGCGCGGCTCATTTTATTTGCACTACATTTCGAACAGAACCTGTTATCGATTCCCGTTTTGCCGCTCTGCATCGCTAGAGCTAATGGCATACTCAGCCCCGCTCCCGATTCCTCTGAGCTCATGAATCTCTGTTTATTTTCCGATCAGAGAGAGGAGATGGGGCTGACCTATGGCGGCGGAGAGCTCTCTCCTCATCCTCCGCTGACTCCTGCTGGATTGTTGTTTAGAATAAAAGAGGTGCATGTGTTTTGATTTGGCGTACAGCTGACCGGGAGGCGCGCCACACGCCGTAATGCAGAGCATGCTAATACGAGCATATGGTGACTTATTGCATCAGGCCCGGAGCTCAGAGGGCAAGCCTGTTTTCTCCCTTCCACATGAGTCAAGGTGAGCTGTAAGAAATGATATTGTTTCCTGTGCCTGGAAGTAGCCGGTTCATCTGTCAGTGCAGACTTCCAGGCAATTTCCCATTGACTTCAAATAGAGGATGCTATTATACCATATTTCCTGTGAAAAGAAGCAAACAAACCCCAAGTTGACTTCTTGTAAGGCATCTCTCCACAATAACAGATGATTGTAACCTTTCGGGAAATCTCTGTGAGCAGTGTCGTTTGACAATTCTCATGCGAATCGGAATTTTTTTATTTTTTATTTTTTTTATTGAACAAATAGAACCACAAACACAAAATAATATCTAAAATCAAAAATTAAATAATAACATTCTTAGCGAATTGGAATTATTCTTTGCTAGGAGAAAAAATCTACGTGCATCTTTTTATTTTATTGTCTGTGTGAATAAAGAACAATTTGGCGCTGGCATTTGTACGACGGAGAGTCGCCAAACAACATTAATGGGATAGTTCATTTTGAAATTATTTTTGGTATGCTTTAGCTTATCTCAAAGGCATCCAAGATGTAGGCGTCTTTGTTTCCACAGTAGTTTCAATTTTGATATTTTTAGGTCAGAACTCGTTGTTGTCTGTCAGTCATATAATGGGGGTCTATGGTCACCACCTCAAGAGCATGCACAGAGAAGTCCAAATTAAACATTATTTAATGACTTGTAAATGTAAGTACACATTCGATGGCCTGAAGACATGAAGCGTAGCGGTTTGTGTGCGAAAACAAACAGTATTTGTATTGTTTTTACCTCTTGTAACCACAGCCACAAAGCCCTCAGATCACTTGGACGTGGCTGTGGTTACAAGAGGTAAAAACGATATTAATACTGTTCGTTTTCTCACACAAACTGCTCGTTTTGTGTCTTAGGCCATCAATGTGTACTTACATTTACGAGTCATTAAATCATGTTTAATTTGGACTTCTCTGTGCATGCTCTTTGAGGTGGTGACCATAGACCTCCATTATATGACTGACAGACAAGAACGGTTTTAGCTAATAATATCAAAATTGAAACTACTGCTATCTTGGATGCCCTTGAGGTAAGCTAAAACATACCAAACATTTATTTCAAAGTGAACTATCCCTTTAAAACAAAGCCGCATTTTATTGAATGCAAAACCAGGACGACAAAGCATAGAATTTCGGGCCTTTATCTGTAATAAAAGCCTGTAATACTGGCATCACAACTGAAAGAATTTGACCTCCGTTCCTCAGGTGATGATTTATTATCATAAGTCTGCAAGCTAGCCGCCTCTCTCCTTTTGCGCCTGTTGACCTTTACCATAATTGACCCATCAACTAATTTTTTCTGGAGCGTTTTAACCGAAATTTGCTAGTCTCTGTCAGAAGCGTTTCACATCTGTTGAAGGACACTGCACAAACAAGCATGACCTTTCTGTTGTTTGGAGGATGGCGCGGGCCCCTGACCCCTCTCCACCACCTGTGCATTTATTATTCATGCATGCAGAGCAGCGAGCAGTCGCCAAAATGCCACACTTCACCAAGCGCGCACACACCCAAACTCTACAGCGCTGCCTCCACAATTGACACGTTTTGCGCCTGTAGTTAGCTGCCGAGTCGAGGACACATATGCCAGTTGTCTTTTTATGATCACCGGAAAGGAATTCCAAATGGGCTGAAATATTTGCAAAATAGCAGCTTTGAATGTTTTCCGTCAGAATGTCAGAAACTCGCTTTTCCATCTTAATCACCCTGGGCGTAAACATCTTGTGCCAACGGCTGCTCCGAGACTGATATTAACGGAGGGAATTAATTGAGTGAAATGCGAATTTATTTTACATGCAACGCCTAATGCTCACCGGAAAATAAATCACAAACGAGATCTTGGAAATGTCTCTAATTGTGTCTCCTATACGGCGATGAGAATAAATGGAGAGCAAATGGAGGCTTTCCTGAGGAAAAAGATTCAATAATGTTCTCAAACTCTGCTCAGGTTTCAAACCCTATCCAAATTCATGTTACAATGTAGCTGTATAGTTTTATGTTGACGTACAGTTCACCACCTTTCAAATGTTTGGAGTCGTCTGCAAGATTCATGTTTTTGAGAGAAGTCTCTTATGCTCAGATTATTTGATAAGAAACACAGTAAGAACAGTAATATTTGTGAAATATTATTACAATTTAAAGTAACTCTTTTCTAATTGAATATATTTTAAAGGGGGGTTGACTGCTTTTCTTTGCATGATTGTGTTTATGGGGTGCAATATAACATGTATTCGTGGTTTTCTTTTTTTAAAAGTCTTATTTTTCATAAACTTCACCTTTATTGTCAGCCGCGCTCTCCTCTGTCCCCTGAACGAGCGGTTCACTTCCTGATTCTATGAAAACACTCCCTCAGAAACGCGTCATGAGCTCAGATTGGTTAGTTTGGGCCGGTGTGTTGTGATTGGCTAAACTGTCGCTCACGTTGTCCGGAAGGTTAACGCCCATTACCTTTAAGGGCGAAAACGTGCACGTCATGAGCTCCGGTCCAGATGTAAATATGTGTCGAACTGCAGTATCAGTGAGGCAGAATCAGACCGAGAAAGCCCTGAAGAATCGAGTCTAAACAGAACGTCACCACACACGGCTCTTAATAAACGTTTCTGAATGATAATTTGCTACATTTGTTTACTTTATACACGTTTATTTTACACACTAGTATCTGACTGGCAACAATAGCAACTGACTGGCTACTAATGTTATACTCAAACAGCGTTGGCATGTTTACGTTCTTGATCAAATCGAAAATAACGTCATAAAGCATATATACATGAAAAATACATTTACAACATTAGTACTTATACAAAATTCTTGTTTGTACACGTTCGTAGACACAAAATAGCATAACTACTAGCCTATAGTGAAAATAAAGCCAGCGCTGGCATTTGAAAAAATAAAACACAAGGCTTCATCTGGAATTATACATGCAAATACATTTAAAATGATGAAGTCTTAGCCTACTTACAGGTTGTGGCACAACAACTGCTGACTCTGGTTTTAAAGTTGGATCTGCTTCATGTTTTAGTAACAGTTTCTTGTTGAATCCGGTGCTGAACTTGTGGAGATTCTGGAAGCTGTCTTCCGTAAATGCGCAGCACAGAGAGCTAAACTTACGATCGACACTTTCAGGAACAAAATCAAACATAAATTGTATCCATTGTTGACGAATTACAGCGTGGGAAGTCCGAGCACAGAAGACCTGACAGCTGCGTGAACAACACCCTCGATGAGCTGGAGCTGCTGAAAATTGCGCATGCACTTTTTTGCATTTTCCGGAGGGAGGGGTTGATGCAAATGTGTGGGTTAGTGATGTACCATAACCCAGCTGTAGTCCCAATCGAGTCGTTTTTGTAGGCAATTATACTTCCTGTATTTTTAAAAGACGATATCTCTGCTTACACTGAACTTTCAGCGCTGCAACTTTGCAGATACTGTTCATGCACCAATAGCAAAAATAAAAAAAAACTTTTAAAATAAAAAAGTGAAATGGCAGTCAACCCCCCTTTAAAATGCAATTTATTTGTGTGATGCAAAGCTGAAAAGCAGTCACAAGGTTCTTCAGAAATCATTCTAATATGCAGATATGCTGCTTATTTATTATAAATTTTCAGTGCTATTATCCTGCTTATTACATATAAATCAAATAAATAAATAAATAAATAAATAAATAAATAAATAATTTGACACAAAATATTGACTTAAAAACGAGTTTGTTGATTTAAAAACGAGTATTGCTTCTGCTAAAGAAAATAGTCTGTTCCGTCTCTTCCACCGGCAACGGTGTGTTATAGCGCGCGCAGTCTGTTAACCAGAAATAACAGACCACATTATACATTAGAACTCAACCAAGCCACGTAAAAACAAAGCAAAACTAACCTAAGAAAACAACAACGCTATAAATAATGCTATGATGATGCCGATGCATGTAAATGCCCGACGACAGCGGAGTGGTGTGGGAACGACAGCGCTCCATCAGTTCTGATGCTGGTTCTGAGACACTTCACGGAAACCCTTTGGTTGAAGCATTTTTTTACTTTGTCCACTTACATCTGTCTTTGTTGACAATCCGCCATGTGTGCGCAAACAGAGTGGGACTGGCCGGAAATTAACTCGTCATCTGACGTGTTGCAACCATAAAAGGGCCTAAAACTTAATCGCAATTTATTATTTATTCGGTAAATAACGTTTCCATCAGCTTTTATCGCATTAGCCGTATATCGATCAAGAGAAAATCCGATGAGACCGAACGTATTTCATTTTAGTCGATATTCATGAAAATTCATCGAATTTTACTGTTTCCATAAGGTATTTTTCATTCGATATCACTTAATTCGGATAAAAACGTGTCGAATGGAAACATGGCTACACACGCGAGCAGCCCGGTGGAAGCGCTGGGCAGACAGAACAGCTGTAGTAGGCTGTTATAGCCTATATTGTAGCCAAATATGCCTAATTAGTTATCGAAATGAATTGGCTGCTCAATCACACCTTTCTAATCGATCGAAATTTCAATCGGAGGTTTATTCCTTTCATAATCCAATCGAGAGAAGAGAAACACTTGATCGAAATTGAAAACCAAAACTGAAAGCACTGCTCACATGTGCAATGATGTGCGGAACGAGCTCTGCTCTGAATTGTCAAAAAATGCGGTCACTTTTGATCAAGTCAATGCATCCTTACTGAATTAAGTATTAATTTCTTTAAAAAACAAAAATCCTAATGATCCCAGACTTTTGAACGGTGTGCATTCCTTGTCTAATTTATTTCTCTTTGGGAGTTCTAGGAGAAACATCTGATGCTGAGACTGAAACAGTAGAGTTTTCCTCTGTTGTGGTGGCTTTGTTTTGTCGTCATTGTGCCGCTCTACTGTAAACATCCTGTTTGTATTGGCGGTTTTCTCATCAGTTGGGTTATAATCTATTCAGCAGTCAGTGGAAGCGAGTGGAACATACTGACAGAAACACACAGTGCTTTGTTGTGTGTGATTAATACCTGAGATGCGGCGGCCCGCTGTCTTTATTAGAGGCAGCGCTGGAAGCCGCCGCGTGTTCGCTGGTTATCAGTGTTTGATCTCTGGTGACTGCTGCATTGCATAGATGTGTCACTCAGCCAAATACAACCAAACCTCCTGCTTTTCAGGCCACTTGTTTTTATTGAAGGAAAGAGGATTTCGCAATCACGTCCTTTCTTTGTTCGCATGGTTTTGGTTCGTCTTCTGGGACGTTGTCCTTCGGCACCTCGTAAACTCTAAGCTTTTTAACGAGCATAATAGCTTCTCTTGAAGTTTAGTTTCATTTTTTTATTTATTTTTTGGAGATGGCGACACACGCTTCCAGAGTCGCAGCCAAATGTCCATGTACTTGTCCCAATTAGCATAATTTCATCAATAAACTCGGAGAGACCTTGAAGAAAAACACCCCCGCACTACATGTTTTCTTGAGCTCAGCTAACCATTGTTGGTGACGCTACTTTAAAACTATAGCTTCATATTGACATGTATGCATTTGCCAGGTGCTTTTATTCAAAGCTAATCGATAACTTTACTAATATATGCATTTCTTGGGAAGCAAACCCATGACCATTACAATGTTAGAGCTGTGCTTTGTATGAACTTAAGGAACTACAAGCTATAAGCTCATAATATAATGTTGTACATTCCGGGTTACATTATAAGCTAACAAGGGAAAAAATAGCTAAATACATTGAAGCAATTGAGGTAAAAAAATATTTATTTAGTTAGTTTTTTACCTTCATTGAAAGGAACTGATTGGCTAAAATTAATCCGATTTTTTTAGAACAAGATTTGAGAACAGTTTGGGCGAGCATGCTTGATTATTGGCTCTAAACCTATTTGAACAAACCATGGATATGGAATACTTGCTTACTATTTATTGAATCCTGCCTACTTTTGTTTGTTTTTTTTAAATAGTGGAATAGACATAATTTCATGATTACTCACTGTTGTGTAGCATGACCTCATCATGTTTCATATGATTGGTTTCTAGTTTTGTATATATATATATATATATATATATAGGGATGTGGCTGTAATTAATTCTAGTTTGATTATGGGAAAAGGTCGATTTGTACTATATACCAATGAGCCAAAACATCATGACCATCAAGTCCTGTATGTTGCACCAGGGAACACCATTGTCATGAAGGGGTCTACCTGGTGTGCAACAACATTTAGTTATGTGACATTCTGATTGGTCTGCACACACACCAGAGTGTGCTGTGCCACATTCCTTCTATAACCATCATTTCAAATGTGTGACTTCTGCCACAGTAGACCTTCCAGGCAGGATGACCTTTGTTGACCTCAAGCATTGATGACGTCTAACACCCTATCGCCGGTTTGTGGTTTGCCCTCCTCGGACCATGTTGGTAAATTCTCACCACTGCTGACCGGAGCAACACATAGGCCTTGGCGTTTCACAGATACTCTGGACCCAGTCGCATTGTCATAACATTTTGGCCCTTGTGAAAGCTGTTTTTTTTGCTTACTATCTAATCTACCCAGACTGGCCTTGTTTCAGGAGATGATCAACGATATTCGCTTCACCTGTGACTGCTCACAGTGATAAATAAACGGCGTTACTAACAATTTTATCTTTCTCAGTAACGAGTAATCAAATGAATTACTGTTTCCGCCGTTACAACGCCGTTCCCTTTAATGACAATAAAATGCGGCGTTACTATAGCCTAATTGAGCTCACTGATGCGGTTTCCATCCGAGTAGGCTTTCTCTCCGCCATAGGACCTGCAAAGTTTTTTTTATCTGGTGTGTGTGTGTTTGAGGCGCCGGACTGGACGACTAAAGCAAAGCGAAGGCCGCGAGTTTGATCGACAATGTGCGAAATAGTGTGTGTCCGAGAGCGCGCTCGACTGCGCGAGAGAGACCGAGTGTGTCCGAGCATTATTTAGTTTGTTTATAAATAAATTGCAAATTTCAGCATTAGAATAATCTCTGTAGCCTATTGTTATCATCTGCAACGTTTTAATTAATTTACATGGGTATACAAATAAAATAAAAAAATAACGTTCTGGAAATTGGGGTCTGGGAGCACTTCTTGTTAAACTGTTTATCATTTTAATTTTTACTACAAAGAGTGTATGTATATTAGACTTATTTGTTGGCCAGTTGTGGTCTGTGCAATATTAAATATTAAAAGTTCTAAACCTAAACCTAAAATTATGTTTTATTGTTCTATTATAGAAATGATAATATTTAAAATAATATATTCAATTGTATTGGTGTCTCTCACATTGTCCCACAGCAAGATTACAATAGTGTAGATTGGTGTACAATTTTTTTAAAAGTTTTATATAATCATTTATTACATAGTGTCCATTTCATTAATTTAATATATTTAATATTGGGTGCATCCAAGTTATTCGAACATAGGCCTATTTCAACTTTTTTTTTTTTAGCCCTCAAACTGTATTCACTTTATAGCCCTTAATCCTGTATTTGTGGACAAATGTGGGCACCGAGGACTCAGGTGTGATCCTAATTTGTATTTTTTATAAATGTTATATCACTGTCTTCGATAAAGTTCTGTCTATCCATTTATGGAGTTTTTATTTTTTATTTGGGGGAATTTTTGAATTTATTTACTTCAAAAACGTACCATATTTTATATGTAAATTATGCTTATTTTTATGTTTTATTTAAAAAATGTTTTAACTAGATTAAAATATAATTTCAATAAGTTATTAGAGCTAAAATCTAAAGATGAAGTGACTTTGCTGTCACCTGGTGTCTTATTTTGGCTTATTTTAGAATGCTCTAAAATTTTCTCATTCATTTCTATTGGTGCCCATTTTTGACCCAAATACAAGATTAAGGAGGATTTTTTTTCACCCACTTAACATTGTAGAATTGAGTAAAAAAATGTATGTGTTCAGGCAGCGCAGTCTCATCCCAATTCGTCATATAACAACGTTTTGGGACGTCTTTTGACCATTCGTCAATATACGACTTTTCAGGGCCCCCTTAAACGTCGGTAGATGACGTTATGGGATCCTAACTCTACCCAGACCTAAACCTAACCCTAAACCCAACTCGTCACCTAACTGACGTTAAAGGTAAAGCGTCAGTTGTATGATCGACCCGGGATCGTCATCTACCGACGTTTAAGGAGGCCCTGAAAAGTCGTATATTGACGAATGGTCAAAGACGTCCAAAACGTCAGTTATATGACGAATTGGGATGAGACTGTGTTAGTTCAGGAGGCAAACTTAGGAAAAGTAGCCAAGTCTTGTACCGCTCAGATCAAGTGAACTATTTTTTTTTTATAAATAAATGAAAACTATTTTGCCCACATTTGTTCTGAATATGGTTTTAGGGTTAAAGTAACGCAATTGTTACTTTCCCTTGTAATTAGTTACTTTATAATGATTTAATTCAGTTACTAGTAACTTAATAATTACTTTTTTTAAGTAACATGCCCAACACTGAGGCCCCGTTTACACGAGAACGATTCCGGGTGAAAACGTACAAATATTTTATTCGGATGTGCCTTTCGTTTACACGGCGACTGACGTTTTTGAGGCTTAAAAACGCAAAAAGTGAAACCACCCTCCAGAGTGGAAATCTTAAAACCGCTCCACCTGTCGCTGTTACCGTGTAAACGGTAAAACGCAAAAGTCTGCATGACAGTGAAGGTTGTATGCAGGTGCGTGGACTTGGTGTTGTTGTAGTATGCACTCCTAGCCACCTGAAGTGCATACTACATTGAATTTCACACACTTTTGCGTCACCATTTGCACGCGATTTCCCACACAAAACGCTCGTCTAAACGCAGAATAAAAAGTGATGGCGCAACGCCACTTTTGCGTTTTCTCTTTAGAATCGTTTCCGTGTAAACATAGCCTGACTCCTCATAATGTTTTGGCTCATCAATAGTAAAGTACTAAAAGTAGTATGTTAGTATTCTATTCAAACACACCAATGTAGCATTTTGCCACTGTGATTTGTTGGAAAGGATAGTTTGTTACTAGAAAAAAACAAATGTTTGAACTGTTGCACACAACTTAAAAATGTAGCTGTGTTAGTACGCCCAAACCCTTTTAGTCAGTCACCTGGGCACTACTAATTTATTCGCACATCAAACCATCATACAGTCAACAGTTTGATTTCATTAAGGGCTTTGACCAGACACTTTAACATCCTCATGTGAAGGGGGTCTTTGGCGGAGCAGGTTGGCAGAGAGCAGGGCATTGATTAAAGCGCTCCACCCGGGCTGACCAGCGTGCCACACTCATTGTTAATGGTAATGAGGGAATTAATGCTGTTTGCATCACAATAGACCCTCACAACACTGAAAAGTGCTCCCCCCCCTCTCCCTGGCATTCTGGGCTTGGTGGAAAATGGCAGGCTCAAAGGTGTTGTGCTGCTCAGAGATGTGCATCATGGGTAAAAAAAATCAGCCCTCCCTGATATCCTTCACTCTATAAATGGATGGTAATTTGCCCAGCTGTGAGTGTGAGATGTTCCATTCCCCTGTCGTGGTGTAAGAAAAATTGAATGACAGTGAGCAAAACAGCAGTAATTATAAAACTAATTACTAAATGCTGATGATGCCCATAGGCTTTGCATAACTAAATTTAGAAGAGGAAATTGCTTTTGGCTGCATTGAGGCTGTGGGCATGTACATGTTATTTTCTTTATTTTCCAATGCACACCAAAGAAAGTCGTAATTGCCATGGAAACAATTACTCGTACACCTTTATTTCTACTCTCTGTTCATGAGGCGAAAACAGCTTGAGGGAGCGTTGTTGTCAAACAATGTGTTTTAATAACGACAAAAAAACTGTACGTACTCTGTCTTGCCGTGAATTGATTAACATTAAATCAAACACAGGGAGAGAAATGCAGTTAATTGTTAGAATGAGGCGGTTATTTCCTTATTAAATCACATTCCCCTTGTGCGAGATTCTCAATGCATGGTGCAAATCCAGCTCGCTGTTTGGGCTGAGGCTTAATTGCTGAGTCCGCTATATATTTGAGCGTAACTATGCTCTTTAATGGTCTATCCCCTTCTGAATGGAGACAACAAAGCCAATGTTGGCAGCGCTGAGCGTGAGACAGCCCTCCAGGGTGCCTTAAGTTTCCCAATGGCTTCACTCGGGAACGCATTCGTGCGCTGATGTGTATTTGTATACGCCCGTTTGTGTGCGGTCGGCCTTTGTGTGTGTTTACTTTCAGAAAGGGCTGTATTTTCTCAGTAACAACACTGCAGATTTCCTTGGCTGAAAGAGAATATGATTATTGTTTCTCTGCTAAAAATAGAGGTGTTTTGTGTTGACTAATAGGCCAAGTGCTTAAACTCTCATTGGCCTGCTAGTAATTAGTCCTTTTGCAAATAGGCCAGTAATGGAGAAATGAATCCAAGAGACAGTCGGAATGAATATGGAAAGCCCTCGTTTTCCAGTGCCGTGATTGAACCTGTAGTCGGCTGTGGCTAATATCTTCACAAAGTATTACAAATTACATCGGCTGTTACCTCACAGAGCACTAGCCTTTCTGAGTTTTTTTTCTTTTCTTCTGTATGACCAAGGATGCAAGTTTCAGAAGAGCATAAAGCTAATTAATAGTTTTAATTAAAAAAAATTATGCTGTTTGTTCAAAGGCGTGTTCAGAGATTTAGTTCAGTTTGCCTGCATATCATTTAATCTATCTTTTCTTTTTTTCCAAAGAAATTGTGTTCTCCGTACCTGA
Organism: Hybognathus amarus; assembly: GCA_030378365.1. NCBI lineage: Eukaryota > Metazoa > Chordata > Actinopteri > Cypriniformes > Leuciscidae > Hybognathus > Hybognathus amarus. The sequence continues at coordinate 68,033 of JAQIUQ010002246.1, forward strand.
GCGTCTCGGTTACGCAGGCCGCTGACAGTCTTTTCTGAGTGGTGCTCTTTTGAAGTGGGAACGTCTGAAAGCACAGCATGAGCCTCAAATAAAGTGAAGGGCATTTACTATTACAAGTAATGTCCTTAATAATCTTGTTAGTGTAGACTCTCTCAGTACGAGACAAATGGAACATTATTGGCTTATGGGCTGTAGTAAATAATTTAGTTTCCAATATTCAGGCTGCTTTGACAGTAAATTAGAATGACATGAAAAGAGGTTGTTGAATAAAGAAAGTATCCAATCAAATTTAATTGGCTCGACTAAAGCAGCCATAATATATTTCATAATTAAACCAAGTTGTCACAGAGCTTTATAGCCTTGCACGAATCAAAACGTCAAAAATGATTCCTTGATGTCCTGCTTTTAAAATGTCACAGCGCTCTTCGATTTCTCTTCTAAAGCGCAATAGAACTTGAGTGTGAGTCTCTAGTGGAAGTTTACCTAGCAACTGTGTAGCAACATGCTAAAAAAACACTTAGAAGCACCCTTAAACTGCATAGCAACACCTTGGCAACCGCCCTAACATTATTTATTATTATATTTATTTTATTTCAACATTTTAGATGTTGTCAGTTATTTGATAATTAAATGCTATATTTAACATTTCTAAAAACTTTTTGCCACGCCTGCCATTGGCCGGTGAATTAAGAAACTGTACTGGCCTGGCCAAACATATTTTTTTACCGGCCATTAAAATGTTTTTGCAAAAGCAGTGATGTCACCAAAATTTTAGATACCATTGAAAATTCACAATTCTCTACTCTAATTTTGATACCATAGTTAAAACTAATTGCCCAACAAAATATTATTAAAGACAAGTAAACCGTCAGTAATTAAAAAAATAAAATAAATACAATATATAATGTTCAAATGAAATAAACAGTGCTTTTCAGTTTTTCAGGTAGGTTTAACAGCAGTTTTCAGGTACAGAAATGTAACAAAGTTTGCAAATAACACTGCTTAGTCTTCACTTTAAATGAAACATCCTTATTAAAGTTACAAAAGTTATTCATTGAAGAGCAGTGAAGGGATTTTTTTTGTCCTTTGTAGCATTAACATTAAAAACACAGACAGCAGTAGGGTTATTACACTGCTGTCACTTTAAGAGCTAATGCACGTATCTAACATACTGACACTGAACACATGCGCTTCCTTTCTCAACTGTTAAGTCACTCTTAAGACCTAACCGACTATGTTTACTAGGATACTCTAACATACTAGGATACATAATTTTGTCCACTCAAGTGCAAGAAGACGAGAAAAAGAGCTCAGTTTACTATTCGAGCGCTGTTTTGCTTTCTGGGCGAGTACTTCAGATGTTTGCGCACACAAAACTTTCTATGCAGTGCGTGATTAATGGAATAAGCTCTGTTTCGCGTGTTCTTTCTTGCACTTTAATGTTTAAATTGTCAAGGCTTAAGGCCTGTTCAGACCGGGACGAATTTCACGCGCGTTATCGCTGACGTTTAACGCCTCGTGACTAAACAAAGGGCGCCAATGTGAGTGTTCACACCGTCGCGTAAAACGGCACGCGTAAAAGCATTATTTTTTAAAAAACGGGGTTCGGTTTTTTTGTTTGACGCGCTGCGTCAAAAACGATCCGACCAATGAAATTGGCGCTTTTGCTCACGTGTTTGGAGTTTCTCAAGAGCCAGTAAAACACAACTTGGGGGCGCTCAAACACAAAGCGGTCTTGCCGAGCACACATATGCAACGGTGAAGAAGATATACGCGTTGTCGTCTACACAGCCAGGAAGAAATAAGACGAGGAAGATGCAAGGCAAGATGAATGTAGAGCTGCTGTTCTCGTTGGTGTTAGAACATAAAGAACTATATGACAAACGCGACAGGGACTACACACATCTTGATTAAAGATCACTGTTATGGAGTGGTATTGCATGGCAAATGGGCGCCATCTAATGTCAGGGAATGAATTTGCATGTTCCCTCGGCTCATCGTCAGTGGAAAACGCTTGGGTGTGAACACAAAAAACGCGTTGAAAAACGCTGACGAATAACGCGCGCTGATATTCGTCCTGGTGTACGGGCCTTCAAAATGAAGCGCTGGATCGTCTTCTGTCTAGAGGATCGTTCACGTTTGTTCACATTCATGCATTGTTAGGATTCATAATATATACAGTATATGTTTATTATACATGTACGTGATATATATATATATATATATATATATATTATATTTGTGTATACAGTGAATGTGTGTGTGTGCATTTTCACATTTGCACAAGTAAATCAACGGCATTTGTTAAAGTAAATATTAAATTAATGATTTCACATTCTCTTTTCATTTTTGTGGCTGATAATCATGGTACATTCTCTCACATTGTGCTGTGGTTTGGTGTTCGTATGCAGTGAAGTGTAAAGGAGGTAAAGATTTGAGAGGAAGGTCGTGGAGGTGTCTGGCCACAACAGTGTTTGTCTCTCACAGGACACAAATGACTCACCCAAATCATCCAATTTAATCACACCATTTTCTGCCCCTCAATAGCGCTCGCCCGGCTTAATCACTCCGTTTACTTGCTGTCACAAAGAGCTTCATATCGAAACCAATGGATTTCTACCATTTAAAGGCGAGGTGGGAGCGAGCCACGGGTGGAGGGGTCGAGAGACTTTGGCACTGGCTGAAAAACCAACCGATTCATGCGTGAAACATTTAGCTATTGCTATCTCAACGCATGACTAACAGTTTTCGCTCACCCATATTATTCATTAATATCTATAATAAACCACTTGATAGTGGCCCTGGCAATCTAGGATTTTTCGCTCTCATCTCCACATTACCGTTGTGATGCTGAATTTGCTTTAACATTGGGGTTGGCTAAGTAAAAAACTGGCTAAGAAGGTGAAAGGGTCAGCAGGGGAGTTGGACGTCTGGAATGATAACCCCCATTCTGCTAAAAGGCATCTGCAAATCACATGCCATATTCATATCATGGTTATTTTCATTTGCAACCTGGTTGTGCAGAATTTAGAGTTGTATATTGGCTTCCTTTCAATGCATGAAGTGAATTAGGCCACACCCCACAGGAAGTTGAACTGGAATTTAGAATGACTTCAATTCATTTAATTCAATTAATTTCATAATAAAGTTCAACATTAAAAATGGCTACACTGTAAAAAAATAACCGTGATTTTAACGTAAAATACTGTAAAAATGCTACAGTGAAAAACTGTTAATTGGTTAACAGAAAGTTTCCGTACTATACACGGTTAATAACTGTGATATAATTTTACAGTAAAATACTGTTAAATTTACAGTTTTTGAAAGTGAAAAAGAACAAATCATTGTATAATTTACAGTGAAAAACCGTAAATTGACATTCCCACAATTCCCTATGTGACACTGAAATAACTATGGTTCCTCATAGTTTTATTGTTTTTTTTTCTAATCAGTTATGTACATTAGGGTTTTATGTTACATTTAATGTTGTTAAATTAATGTTTATTGCATTTTTTAATTTCATGTGTGTTGCCATGATGATGTTTAATGTTTGTGTGAATGACATTGTGCAGTTTCTTTATATAAGTATTACTTTATACAAGTATTCACTTGTGATGAGGTGTGATTGCTCATGTAACTTCTCATCAATGCTGTGATGATTGTTGGTTGTGAGTGTATTACAATGGTCTAAAACAGATATCAATACGTTAATAAGTTGGTAAATCAACATTTTATCAGAAAATAAAATGTGGTTTATTACTGTAAATTTTAAGTTAATGTCTGTAAAACCATTAACGTTCCTACCGCATTTTTAACGGTAAAGTTCTGGCAACCACAGCTGCCGTTTTTTTTTACCATAAAAATTACGGTTTTATTTTTTACAGTGTATGATTATAAACAACCATTAACATGTTCTTTTCATGTTTTCTCTTATGCTCACCAAGGTTGCATTTATTTGATTTAAAAATACTGAAAAAACAGTAATATCGTGAAATATTTTTACAATTTAAATGAACTGTTTTCTATTTAAATGTTTGTTAAACTGTAATTTATTCCTGTGAATTTTCTGCATCATTACTCCAGTCTTCAGTGTCACATGATCCTTCAGAAATCATTCTGATTTGATGAATTTGCTGCTCAATAAACATTTATTATTATTATCAATGTTGAAAACAGCTGTTATATTTGTACAAAAACCGCGAAACATAAATTTTTCAGGAGTTCTCTGATTAATAGAAAGTTCACAAGACCAGCATTTATTTGAAATTAGAATATTTTTGTTACATTATAAAAGTCTTTAATGTTTTAAAAATGTCTTTGGAAAAATATTACTGACCCCAAACTCAAATTACAGAACAGGCCTTAAATTTTACAATCAAATTCAAAGTGCAATTCACCATCATGTTGTATGAACAGGTATGGTAAACCCTAACCCTAGCAGAACCAGGTTTACCATTTAGACACAACCATGTCCGCATTCCTGTGTCCCGTGCATGTCATGTACCACACTTGGAAAGCCTCAGCCCCGTTTCGCCAGTGGGCTTGTATTAGGTCAATCTGTGAACCCATAAGGAGTCCAGACGCGCAGCCCAGCTGCAGGCTAGCTCAGATTCATTCTCCAATGTGTGTCCATCACCAAGCCTGGCGGTCACCACCGCTGGGACCGGAGCCCAGTCAATCAACAGATCGCCGAAGGCCTTCGACAGCACCGCATTCCTCCCCCATCCCCACTCAATCACACTATCTGTCTTCACACGGTGGCCGCCACTAATGAGAATGTATATGTACGCATGAATAAAACATGAAATTCATTGTTTTTTGGTAGCAGACGCTCTCACCACGAGTAGCTTCTTGATGGGAGCCCACGTTTGAAGTCCCTCGCTGAATCGCGAGCAGCGTTTGATTGAATTTGTTGCTTGCTTTAAGTAATTAGAAATAACACTGACTTCTCGTCGTTGCGACGTCCTTGCTCTGAAAATCTCGGTTGGACAGAAGCTCGGAGAAAATTACTTCATTTACCTTTTATCAGTTCTCCCTTACCCAAGATTCGTTTATCCGTTCTTTCGTTGAACACTTACATTTTCTGCGTCAGATAATAAGATGAGCAGCCAGTGAAAATCGACACAATTAACTGGAATTCCAGAGTTTCCTGTGGCCTTCTAATGAAATATAGATTTGAAGAGACTTTATGTGGAAAAGCATAAATATAATAAACTTAGGAGTGCTTGTGTGTTTGTTTAGAGTCTATTAGATCACAGGCTAACGGCCATGATTAGTTCAATAGTAAAGTTATCTGTGACTTTTTTAATATGCATCCTTTTGAGAAATGAAGACACGGTGGAAGATTAATTTAAATGTTTGTTTACAAATGTATTTGTTTATCTTTATTGTGACTTAATAAGACCACTTTTTAGATGTATATATCTATAGATTTCCTAAAAACCTGGGGTAGGTTTAAAGGGATAGTTCACTTTGAAATTAAGTTTTGGTATAATTTTTAAGGGCATCCAAGATGTAGGTGTCTTTGTTTCCACAGTATTTTCAATTTTGATATTTTTAGGTCAAACCGTTCGTGTCCGTCAGTCATATAATGGAGGTCTATGGGGTCCACCTGGAAAAGCAAAAGCATGTTTTCTCAAACCTTGTGTGAGAAAACGAACCGTATTTATATCGTTTTTACCTCTTGTAATCACAGTCACGTCCAAGTGCGGTCTGCGCATGCGCCGGAAGTGATCTCTCAAGGTAGAAGTTTTACCTTTCACTGTGAAGATCTAAATATCAAAATAGTCTTCCATTGCGATTTCCTGTATATCTAAATATGTTTAGATCTTCACAGTGAAAGGTAAAACTTCCGAAATCTCTGTGTAAACAATGAGTGATGTACACGCGAGAGATCACTTCCGGCACTTTCTGGGGCATGCGTAGACCGAAGCGCCCGTGCCTTCAGATCACTTGGACGTGGCTGTGGCTACAAGAGGTAAAAACGATATGAAATACTGTTCGTTTTCTCACACAAACCGCTCGTTTTCGTGTCTTAGGCCATCAATGTGTACTTACATTTACGAGTCATTAAATCATGTTTCATTTGGACTTCTCTGTGCATGCTCTTTGAGGTGGTGACCATAGACCTCCATAATATGACTGACAGACAAGAACGGTTTGACCTAAAAATATCAAAATTAAAAATACTGTGAAAACAAAGACACCTACATCTTGGATGCCCTTGAGGTAAGCTAAAACATACCAAAAACTGAATTTCAAAGTAAACTATCCCTTTAATGTGATTAGTGTGTAAACTGAGCGTAAAAATATATTTGCCACAACTTCTGTAATGTGATGTAATGTAGGACTGGATTTGTCCTTTACCTCTTATCCTTCATTATTATTTTATTTGACTTATGATTCAAAAAAGGTTCTCATTACATGCTCTTTACATTCCATTTTCTTCCATAGACACAGTATTTTTTTTTTACTTCTTTTTTAACTTTTTAGGGTTATTATTTTTCTCCCTCCGCCCGTACATTTATAAAAATATGTGATTTGATTAGATTAAGTACAGGCAATGATATTTTTGGTTAATATTATTTTGAACACAAACCTTGGTCATGTCAGGCAATAAGAATAACCAATGGTGTGAGTTTGGGGCGGGGCTATCTGCTTGTCAACTAATAGCAGATGGGGTGTGTGTTCAGTATTCCAGTTTAAAAAGTCCTTATTTTTGCAAGACATTATACACACTTCAAGTTTAAGTTGTTTAAAATGCAAATTCACTGTTACATGCTCATCGTGTAGGGCCTTTAGAATAACAAATGTTGATTTAAATTTAGATGAGATTCAAGGAGAGGGAAGATTGCAGTAAAATAAAAAGAAACACTTAATATGTATCTTGTGTTGTAAAGCAATATAAGGCTTGATTTGAGAGTAAAGTTTAGCTGTATCTGTACGTCCAGCTGAGGTTTAGAGGACACTGTGCGGCGTGTCAGCAGTATTACACATCCAGTCGTTCATTTACTATCAGCTTTTAAGCTGCCAAGCCAATTACAGCTGAAGGAAACTGTGTGTGTAAATCCTCAGGCTGGATTCATATTGTTTTGAGCAGGTCAGAGGAGCATGTTCAGCTGATTAATAATGCTTCACTTTTCTCCCTTTCTGTTTTGTTTGGGCGTCATCCCAACAAGATGCATCTTAGCAGAGACTGTAAGCATTAATTGAGGATGAGAGCGAGGGACCCCTGCGTTTGTCTTAACGTAGACGAGATCAGCGTTTCCCGCGTCGTCCATGTGTCGTGGCAGCTTGCCGCCTCAGACAGTGCTGTAAAAGAGCTGATGTCATTAAATGATATCAACTTCAAGGCAGCACTGATCTCGTCTTTCTGTTCCCTGTCTCTCTCTCTCTCTCTCTTTAAAGGATTCAAATTATGCAGATCCTTTAATTAAACTCTTCCATAGTGCGTTTTTCTCTCTCTCTGTGTTTGTTGATTTGAATTTGCATTGCATGAATGTGAGTTTGCGGCTGTGTCTTGCGGGGTCTGTGTAATATAAACCACTTCCTGCATGTGTATCATCTGACTACTTCATTCACAGCTCCACTAAGTGCTTAGAAATGGGCTTGTTTTTGAGAATGGCTCAAATTAAAACATTTGCTATTTCAGTCGTTATGAAGTGAGAAAATTTACAAACACTTTGACTTAAGGCACCATTGTATTATGTTGTATTATAATATTATTTTTATCAAAACTATTCAAGATGGTAGTATACACTACCGGTCAAAAGTTTTTATGTTTTTAAAAGAAGTCTCTTCTGCTCACCAAGGCTGCAATTTTTGGATAAAAAATACACAAAAAAACACAGTAATATTGTGAAATATTTTGACAATTTAAAATGACTTTTTTATGTTAATATATATTAAAATGTAATTTATTCCTCTGAAAAAAAGCAGAATTTTCAGCATCATTACTCCAGTCTTCAGTGTCACATGATCCTTTACAAATCACTCTAATATGATGATTTTATGCTCCAAAAACATGTATGATTATTATCCATGTTGAAAACAGTTTTTTACATTTTTATTTCAGGATTCTTTGATGAATAGAAAGTTCAAAAGAACAGCTTTTATCTGAAATGGAAAGCTTTTGTTACATTAAACACTACCCTTTAAAAAGTTTGGGGTCAGTAAGAATTTGTATTTATTTTTTGGGGAAATAAATAAGAAATCAATACTTCTATTCATCAAGGATGAGTTACATTGATCAAAAGTTACAGTAAATACATTTATAATGTTAGAAAAGATTCTAATTAAATAAATGCTGTTCTTTGAACTTTCTATTCATCAAAGAATCCTGAAATAAAAATGTAAAAAACTGTTTTCAACATGGAAAATAATCATACATGTTTTTGGAGCATAAAATCATCATATTAGAGTGATTTGTGAAGGATCATGTGACACTGAAGACTGGAGTAATGTTGATGAAAATTCAGTTTTTTTCAGAGGAATAAATTACATTTTAATATATATTAACATAAAAAAGGTCATTTTTAAATTGTCATAATATTTCACAATATTACTGTGTTTTTTGTGTATTTTTTATCAAAAAAGTTGCAGCCTTAGTGAACAAAGAGACTTCTTTATACATAAAAAAAATCTTACCGACCTTAAACTTTTGACCAGTCAGTGTATGTATTTGATTATTTATTATTTTATTATATGTTTGATGGAGCGTTCATTGCATCACACTTATTGGAATCCATTAATTTAAAAATGTTCTAGCATCACTACTTTTCCCAAAACTGATTGAAAATCCATCAATTTTCTTAGAATATAGTGAATTGTTTACATGCCATGTTGGAATTTAGATTGTCTGAACATGTCCCTTTTATAATCTGTTTGCACCAATGCCGTTTTCTTTTTGCGCTGCCTCTTGTGGTGGTTTAAGGATTCAGACGATGGTAGTAGAATCAGGTAATGATTACCCACCGTGTCGAAGTGGGCGAGTTGTGTTGTTGCACAGGGCCGGAGGAGGGGCTACATTAGCATTTAAAACCCGAACAAGTGGCAAGAATAACACCCCACAATACAAAGCGCTCAGTGATTTCTCCTCCACGGCCGTTCCTAGAAGCTAAAAGGAGACGAGAAAGTCCTTAATTGACAATTTCTTGAAAATTGCTAAGGGGGAAAAACAAAAGACTAGCCTTGGGTTGCCAGAGTGTAATAAAGCATTTCTCATCACTGTCTATGTGATTGAGCCTATACAAAATCGATTTATTTCCTGGGTAACTCACAATAATTGAAATACAGACAACGTTTGGTTCCAATTTACCAGCAATAAAGTTGTAATGGGGTTTTCTCTGCAATTTTAGACCTAATACACTCATTCTAAAGAGCAGTATTTTTGCCAGTCGAACAAATAGCATCACTGAGGCTTACAACCAGTAATAGGCCCACATTGATGCACACATTAAACTTGTTAAATCAATTCGGTAGACACTTTCTAAAATGGACTGTCGTTTCTCTCTCTCTCTCTCTCTCGTGCAGTCGGCTCATGGTCTCCACACATATCAATCACTGGCGGTCGTCCCGGATGATTCAGCCCTTTTAGTTAGTCATTATTTATGCTTCAAAGTCACAGAGGGGAAAAAACAAACCTGACCTGAGAATGTATTTATAGAATGAGGGATATTTAGGACGTACCGTTGTTCTGGCACAGAAAGAAGCTGGACAGGGTGCAAATTTAGATTCGGTTCATATGGATTTTGCTGTTTAACCATTCAAGACAATTCTGGCTTGATTTCCAAGGGTGGCTCAAGTCCAAGTTGGCGGATCCAGCAACGACATTTTATGAGCCGACTTTTTATGACCATCTACGTGAGTATATATAGAATGTCTCATTACCCAAACATGTTAATTACTATGAATCTACATAGTGTTAGTATAGTAAAATCCATGGTAAATGGTAAACTTAAACCAATCTTAGTTACACAAAAAAAAGAGACTTTAAAAAAAGAGCTTATTTGCTAAAATCCATATAACAATTTGCACTAACACGTTATGAGCCCTATCTTAAACCAGGCGCAATTGACTTTGTACACTGACGCATGTATCATTCCGTATTTTGCACCCGCGCAAAGAGGACTTTTCCCTCCAATGAACTTGGAACTTGGGAATGAACTTGCGTGTTTCGGCGCAAACATTCCCTAGTGCTATTTTGCAGTTCCAGAAAACAATTGTGCCAATGACCAGAAAAACCTAGTCTAAAGTCAGAGACGCATTGTGCAGTATTTTAAGCGCGCATGCTTGGCCATATTACAGAGTGTGAACAGCGCGCATACACTGTAGATGATTCGCTCATCTACACAAATTTGACTTTTTGCAAATGATACATTATATAAGGAAAAATATTTTAACACAAGGGAAATCGTTGTTGTGTCCATGACAATGGGAAAAATAGGCATAAAGCTTACACATTTACCCAAATTATTCTAAGCATGTTTAAACAAAGCTAATTTGGGTGGGTTTGTCCCATCCCCAATGTCACTTCTCTTTCTTTTACGGCCCTGAAAAAACATCGATTGATCACCGATTGCGAAGTGCGCCTGGTAAATGCGCGTTACTAATATTATTGCGGCATGGAACGAGCGCACCTCGTTCATCATGCTCTTAAAGGGAATGGGATATGACGCTCTTATTGGTTTGTTTCCCGTTACGCCCAAACCACACCTAAGAATAATGAAGCTACTTCAGACCAACCGCTTTTAAACTTCCGTCGGGCACAAGACTCACCCACAAAGTTACTTGCGCGCCTTGATACTTAAGCTGCGGAAACGGAACAAGTCTCACGAAGGAGCTCCGGAAGGTAAAAGGAGGAGTGACGACAGTGCAGGACGAGAGAGGCTCAGGCCTGGAATTTATGTTGTTGCGTTTTTATGTTTATATGTGGCAGTCCGTCCATGAGGGGCTGCCGCTTTACTTTCGTTTTGTAGTGTTTATTTACTTTGATATTAAAGTTATCCCGCCTCCTCCTTCCCTGAACTATAAACTAGGGCTGCAACTAACGATTATTTTAATAATCGATTAATCTGTCGATTAATTTGTCGATTAATCGAATGAATCGGATAAAAACATTAATTTCCAATCCTTTATTAAAAAACAGAACTAAAAGGTGCAAATTCAGTGAAAAAAAATCCAGAGCAAAAAAATGGACTAACAAAAAACATACACATGTATGTGTTACATCTGCCAAATATATAGGCTTTTTAAAAAATAAAGTGCACAAAAATGAGCTGTCAGAACAATAAATTGATTAAAAAAAAATACAGATCAATAACAATCAGAAAACTTAACAGGATTTGTTTGAACGTCAGAACTTGTTCTCTACACCACACTCGCACACACTCACAAACTCACACTCACAAACTTTGGACTGTGTTGTGTTTTGTTTTTGTCAAAGATGTTATAATCTTTAACAAAATGTTTGAAACTTTTTAACAAGCAAATGCACTTATGATCATTTTACCTATATTAGGTAATAATAATAGCAATAATAATAATTATATCAGAAGATAATATCTCTAATTTATCCTAATATTAATTATAAATACAATGAATATAAAATATGAATACAATATAAAGTAATATCAAATACAATGGATTGACCATCTCCTATTGTGTAAGGTATTTTTCCGCTCATCCTTTCCGAGCATATAATGAAGTTTCTCTGAGTCATTTAGAGTGAAGTTTGAACAATTCAGTGCTGCAAATTGTGGAAAAAATATTCCCCTTTGTAGTAGGCTACTTGGACAGACAAGAAAGTGTTTTCATCTGTCTATCTGATTCAAATCACAGTTTGCTAATTCAGTGGTAAGAATTTAATTGTTGTTTTTATTTATATCTTATATGCCTAATTATGTATTACTAGCATCAGAGAATGTCTAGTATGTACCAAATTACTAATGCTCAGACACACTCAGTCTCTCTCGTGCGACGATCTCGGACACACTCGGTCTCTCTCTCTCTCTCTCTCTCTCTCTCTCTCTCTCTCTCTCTCTCTCTCTCTCTCTCTCTCTCTCTCTCTGCTCTCTCTTCTCTCTCTCGTGATCACGGAAACACTCGGTCTCTCTCGCTCCCGCGTGAGCGATCTCGGACACATTCGGTCTCTCTCTCTCTAGTGATCACGGACACACTCGGTCTCTCGCTCCGCGTGAGCGATCTGGAGACTCGGACACATTCGGTCTCTCTCTCGTGATCACGACACTCGGTCTCCGCTCCCGCGTGAGCGATCTCGGACACATTCGGTCTCTCTCTCTCGTGATCACGGACACACTCGGTCTCTCTCTCTCGTGATCACGGACACACTCGGTCTCTCGCTCCCGCGTGAGTGATCTCGACACACTCGGTCTCTCTCTCGCGCGTCGCGATCATCACGGACACACTCGGTCTCTCTCGTTTGACAAATGTGAACTCCGCGATTGAGCGACAGTGCGTGAGAGAGACCGAGAGTGCTCCGTGCTCAACTCAAACTTTTTTTTTATATTCAAACATTTCCGTGTTCGTGCGACGCAACGAATCGATAATGTAATTCGTTGCCAACTCTTTTAGAAATCGATTTTAATCGATTTAATCGATTAATTGTTGCAGCCCTACTATAAACATTGCTACACACATGCTGTGTGGTGATGATCTCTACATTTGGTTTGAAACTTTGTGACCATTAAAAAACTATGTTCTATACAGCATGAATGTGTGTAAAGCCCGGAACATACCAAGCCGACGGTCGGCCGTCTGGCAGATTTTGTGCGTTGGCCAACTAAGTTTCCTCAATGTGATACGCACAGTTCCATGCCGTTGGCTGAAAATAGTCCTCGTCAGCTTTGTTTCACGCGATTCGACATGTTGATTCGGTGTCGGGCCGTTGGGGAAAGAGAGAACTCTGATTGGCTGTTCAGCTTAGTGAAAGAGTCAGAGCACGATAATAAACGCAAAACAGCAAGCAAAGAAGTCCAAACGGTAAAGATAGAAGGCTGTTCTTATGTTATGTCATCTTACCTGAGTGTTCCTTGGCGAATATTTTAATATTAACATGAGTGGAGTGGAATAAAGAAAGTGTTTAGCAGGATTGATATTCAAAACAGTAAGCACGCGCTGCTTTGTTTACGTCATGTGTATCTGCAGCCGGCCGCATAAGTTTTCCTTATTAAATGACGAATATAGACGAATATATCTGCAGAAATAGACAGTTGGCTCATTACACGCAGGCGCAGAACGCACACTCTAGCTGATAGTCGCCTGTAGTTCTCTCGTGTGTTCAAGCACAGCTTTTTACCTCGACGAGAGGCGACAACACAGTTGGCTTTCATCAGCGCTAGTTCGTCGGCGTCGGCTTGGTGTGTTCCGGGCTTAATATAAATGAAATTCGGACGTACTTCATCCGCCATGTTGTCATTGTCATGTGACTTATGTTAGTTGTGTCTCTTCACTACCATTCATAAATCCTCTCCCCTGGCCTCATCGGACAGTGAAGTCAATCAGATGCACACTTCAGAATCTCAACAGATAAGTCACTTACTGTTTTATGCACACTACTCTGCTTGAATACTGTTTTTCGCCTACTATTTAGTTAAGAAGTAGGCATATTCAGACGCAGCGTAAGTGCATTGCTTGACTAGCGCTGGATTCACCCTGCAGTTTATCATATCCGTGTTGTGCACAGTGAGTATCTGGTGTGAGTGTGTGGGCTGGAGGGCGAAGCAGATCGCCGCTGTTGTAGCGTCGGTGTAGCGGCTGCTATTGTGCTTGTACACAGGTACAGTAATTAAACTGTCTCACCGCCGAATCCCCTCTGCCTGCCAGCTGCTGATGTATTATCAGAGACATTCAGCTAATCGATTAAAAGTGCTCAGACAGGGGAGATGTTTGACAGCCCTGCGCTAAGATGAAATTAGTGTGAGGAGTGTGTGTGTGTGTGTGCGCGAGCCCACGAGTGACCGCGGCCCTGTGGGAGCAGAGCTGGGTAACACGGACAGTGTATGTGCTGATACGCGTGTAATTCAGGAGCGCCGCGTTTCGACAAGATTTCCAAATGATCCCCAAATGCATAAGGAAAAGCACAGGGGCAAAAACAAGGGGGCTGAGGAGGAAACCGGGGGCGAGGGATGCAGCGGAGGGGGCGATGTGCTTTCGAACAAACTTGGCCTCCATCCAGCGTGGCTGAAAATTACATGAAATTATTCAGCTGCCAGGGAATGTGAAATCACACTAATTGGCTTTTGAAGTAGCCCGTGTGTGCGGCTGGAAAGGCCAAGGCCGGCCCCGCGCACCCGCTCGGGAGCTCCGCACGGCCTCAATCGATTTCACAGCTGATATTTCTTCGAATCAACACTTATTTTACATTGCACGCGGGGGCCCCTTTTAAATGTAAATCTGGTGTAAACTGCACTTGTTGGTCCGAGTGCAAACAAGGCGGGAGGGTGTGTGCAAACATGGAAATGAGCAGAATTTATTTACTTCAAAAGGCGGCGCTGGCCATTCGCTTTCGAGAGGGAACCTGGTAAACATTTGCAGTTTGTCTTCTTCCAACCGTTCGACCAAACAAATCTCTAAAATGCAATGTGTTTTATTAGCTGCCAGCATCCAAGAGCAGAACATGGATTTTTACAGTGAGTAAAAAGAGGGTTGTATGCATGATGGACCCCCGTGGATCAATCTCGCCAAACCTGTCCGTATTTCATCCCCAAATCATGAGAAAGAAATGAGGTAATAAAAGTGCATACTAGGACCATTTCTTTGCAGTTTGACATCATTTAAATGATAATTTAGAACATTTCTCCTCCAAATTGATCACTGTTGTGCCCAAAAAAATCTCAAATTCTATAAATGTTTATTTAAATTATTATACTAATTTAAATTATTTTAATGATACGTTATTTAAAAGTATTTTTTAATTTCATTGTATTTGTGCATCCCTGTTTATTATTCCGATTAAAATTTGGAAAAAAACATGGTAGTAAAGTTTTCAAATGTATTATATTAATATTTTTAATATTATTGTTTATACTTATTTTTTACACTATTTGTTTGTTTTTGAGAAACAAAGAAAATCAAATAGTACACATCTTAACAGAATAAATGTGCTTCTTTAAAATAAAAAAAAATGTGCTTGAATGAATGAATTTATTAATGAATAAACGAATGCATTTTTTTATATTATGAATTTTTGTTGTTGGATGTTGGGTTGTTTTAACCCAAAATTGGGTCAAATATGGACAAACCCAAATGTTTTTAACACAATTTTAACACAACTTCAACTTTCACTTTCAACTGTACATTTTAATTACATTTTTAAACCAACATTTGGGTTTGTCCATATTTGACCCAAATTTGGGTTGAAATAACCCAGCATTTTTTAGAGTGCATGTTTTTGTGAGATTCACCCTTATCAAAATATCACTGGTGTTGCTGATTAATCATCCAATTTCCATCCTTTTATTCAAACATAAATCGATCAACCTTTGAAAGTTAACTGCCTTAAACAGCCATGGTTTGTCATGATCTACTGTTTAGTGTCCACTCTCTCACATTTCACTGTGGCCTGTAATGTACCCAGGAATTAGATGAAAGCATGGTATTTTTTGTCACCATCAAATAATCGCCAACACCCTGCTAGTTTCCATTGAATCATGCCACTCAAAAACAATGAGATGTTTTATCTGCTTCCAGCACACACACAATCATCACAATTAGAAGGCGCTTTTTGAGGCAGGGTCTCGTGCTTCTAAACGCTGAGTTTAGCCCCGGCTGTAGCTCTTGGCCTCACGGCTGCTCGAGAGCAAACTGTTGAAACGGCCCTTTCAAAAACAGTCCTTTGAACTCATCTGAGGCTTGTTTAAAATACAGACTCTGCTAAAACTCTGCTTCCGTCTGTTGCAAGCGGCTCATGCTAAGCTAACACCCACATGAGTTTATTGTGAAGGCATTTTCACTGAATGTATCAACAGTGAGGCCAAGAATGCATTTTAATAAATAAAAAAGTCAGTTTTGATTTAACATTGACTTCAAAAGGACAGTTTGTCAAAAACTCTAGCATTTATTCACCCTCATAACCATTTATTTTCCTGTGGAAAAATACGTTTTTTTGTACGTACAATAAAAGCCAATGGGGCCTAAAACATTGGAAACCAATGACTTCATAAAATGGGGAAACAAAATCAAATGATGACATGAGGGGGAGAAAATGATGACAGATTTTTATTTTATTTTTGACTGATCACTTTAAAGAGCATTTCGCATAATGCTTCCATGAGAAACTCGAACTCGAGATACAGTAAGTAAAAAGTTTCTCTGCTGTGATTAGTCAGACGTTGTATGGAAAACACCTTCAGTGGAGGCTGCAGGCGTGAAACGCGTTTGTATTCGGCTCATTACTCAGCAAAGTCAGCTGAGAAATGTGGCAGGCCACGCTGCCCCGACGCTATGCCGGTGACAGCGTTTGCTGACATACATATTCCTCCACACCAATAACAAGGCAGGCAGATTACCTCAGCACCTCAGTGTGTGTGTGTGTGTGTGTGTGTGTGTGTGTGAGACGGGTTCTTGCTGAGGCAGAGAAGACCCACTGGACTGCCTCACCGACTGCAGTAAATGGAAGCCCACCTATATCACCCCAGTCAACCCCCTCAAACCTCACTGGATTCGCCCCAACGATCCATCTGTGAGACCCACAGCCCCTGTCAAACGCTCATTCATGGTGAACGGGCCAAAAATCCGCCATTGCCATCGAATGCTCTGTGAAGTGTGTTCCTTTCAACAAGACGAATTTTGCCCAAGCTTCATGCCATATTCACCTGTCCTTTATCCATTGCGTACAAGACATGGCAGAGCATTGCCTTCTGTTTTTTACCCTTAAATGCATGAATGCGTTTGTTACATATTCGAGGTGTATCTCTACTTGTTGCGATAATATAAAACTTACCTGATATTGGAGAAACAATTACAGAAGAATTAACCCTTGTGCATCAATTTAAAAAAGTTACACATAGGTAAAAAGACGCTTTGGAGCACAGACTTAAGTTTGGTATCATTTTAAAGAAGACCCTTTGCAGATTATTGCTGAAGTAAAAAAAATAATAATAAGTAAATCCAAAAAAAAAGTTCAATAGGTATAAGTTTATGAAAATTATTTATAAAAATTATTTTATATAAAATATATATTTGATAAATCAGGTTGAACTCAAAACTGCAATAAAATCAAAGCCATAAATGTAAATAGGTTGTGTTCCAAATTTGAGGATGATATCTCAAAAAATGAGCTTTCGGTAACAGTTTGTTTGGGCATAGTAACATATTTTCCCCATTGGGTGCCAGCAAAACCCCGCTGGTGCTCACATTGATTCTTCTTGTTATTTGCAGTTTTTCTCTCTCAGTATTACAAACACATATAGTATGCAGAAGCAGAAAACAGGAATAAAGCGATATTTGTTTTATAGGCCAAACTTAAATTTTTTTTAAAAAATTTAAAAATCTGATAAAAAATAGTAAAAAATAAAATTTTGAAGCCTTGCCATCAGAATGAAAGCCTCTTAACAAAGATTGCATAATTTTATAGTTAACTGAACCTGGGATTAAAAATGGCAGTTTTAATGGGCTTCAATTGGGACATTTTTGTCCAAAAGGTGCTGAGAGGGAGTATTTTTTGTACATAATGCAAAAAAAAAAAAATTAAGTAAATGATGGTGAAATAGTACAATTTCAATAAAAATACACACCTGTGCCAAGTTTTTTGCAGTTAGCTTTAACACAGGCAAAGTGATCAAAAAAACAAAACTGAAAAGGTCAAAAATGTCCATAAGGATGCACAAGGGTTAAATAAAGCATATTTTGTTACCTTTTGGAGCTTGGAAGGTTCAGTTTGAGCAGATGAGTTTTATAGCATCATCACTGTCCTCGTCAGAGCTCATTTCCCCAGTGCATTCAGCATCTGGCTCATATTCGCAATCTCAAACTGTCATTTTCAACCTCTTCAAAATCAATATTTTGATCGCTGACAGCAATCCTCCAAAGAGAACTTGAGGTAAAATATTGTTTTCTTATATATTTTTACTTTTAGTTTTAACGTTAGGACTATAGACTCTCTTTCGTTTCGCCATTTTTGAAAGTTGTGTACGAAAAAGCTTCTGTGCTCCTATTGGTCAACCTCATATCTCATGTGACGGAACCGTCGTGGACGACAGTTAAAAAAATTAAACATTCTAGTCTTTTTGTTGTGATGTTGTGAAGCATCACAGACACGGCGAAGGTTGAGGCCCACTATGAAACACAATACGAGATGATGCTAAAAAATCTTGCGTCCCGAAGCCTGTTGTCATTTGCGAATCCCACGGCACCCTACGTCAAACCGGATTGTGCCAAAATCGGGCAAAAATTGTGTAATCTGAACCAGGTATTACACACCTCGGGTCGTTATAGACCCTATACAATTTTTACAAAAACATGAATGTAAAAACAGGAATTCTTGGTAAAATTGTCAGTTTTTGAGGGTGAGCATAGGGCGGAGCTTCAAGAGCTCGTTAGCAGCTCCGGTTACCTCACACAGACATGCACTGGACATTTCTTAAACTTTTTGCCTTTTAAGTTCAAACTGGAGTCGGACAAAGATGGAGAGACTCATGAAGAAGTGACAACATATAGAATGCAACAGGACATGTCTGAATTATTGTTTTTATGTAGCTGATGTGGAGTAAACTACCACTTTATTAGGTACCCTATGCTAGTAACGGGTTGGACCCCCTTTTGCCTTCAGAACTGCCTCAATTCTTCGTGGCATAGATTCAACAAGGTGCTGGAAGCATTCCTCAGGGAGTTTGGTCCATATTGACATGATGGCATCACACAGTTGCCGCAGATTTGTCGGCTGCACATCCATGATGCGATCTCCCGTTCCACCACATCCCAAAGATGCTCTATTGGATTGAGATCTGGTGACTGTGGAGGCCATTTGAGTACAGCGAACTCATTGTCATGTTCAAGAAACCAGTCTGAGATGATTCCAGCTTTATGACATGGCGCATTATCCTGCTGAAAGTAGCCATCAGAAGTTGGGTACATTGTGGTCATAAAGGGATGGACATGGTCAGCAACAATACTCAGGTAGACTGAGGCGTTGCTACGATGCTCAATTGGTACCAAGGGGCCCAAAGAGTGCCAAGAAAATATTCCCCACACCATGACACCACCACCACCAGCCTGAACCATTGATACAAGGCAGGATGGATCCATGCTTTCATGTTGTAGACGCCAAATTCTGACCCTACCATCCGAATGTCGCAGCAGAAATCGAGACTCATCAGACCAGGCAACGTTTTTCCAATCTTCTATTGTCCAATTTCAATGAGCTTGTGCAAATTGTAGCCTCAGTTTCCTGTTCTTAGCTGAAAGGAGTGGCACCCGGTGTGGTCTTCTGCTGCTGTAGCCCATCTGCCTCAAAGTTCGATGTACTGTGCGTTCAGAGATGCTCTTCTGCCCACCTTGGTTGTAACGGGTGGTTATTTGAGTCACTGTTGCCCTTCTATCAGCTCGAACCAGTCTGGCCATTCTCCTCTGACCTCTGGCATCAACAAGGCATTTCCGCCCACAGAACTGCCGCTCACTGGATGTTTTTTCTTTTTGGACCATTCTCTGTAAACCCTAGAGATGGTTGTGCGTGAAAATCCCAGTAGATTAGCAGTTTCTGAAATACTCAGACCAGCCCTTCTGGCACCAACAATCATGCCACGTTCAAAGTCACTCAAATCACCTTTCTTCCCCATACTGATGCTCGGTTTGAACTGCAGGAGATTGTCTTGACCATGTCTACATGCCTAAATGCACTGAGTTGCCACCATGTGATTGGCTGCTTAGAAATTAAGTGTTAACGAGCAGTTGGACAGGTGTGCCTAATAAAGTGGCCGGTGAGTGTATATTCTAGTCATTTTTGAGCATATTCGGTTTTGATAATCTATATAAATCACATTCCCTGGGGGTTTATGTCATTTTTAGGAAGAAGCTCATTGTAGTCCTACCAGCCGTTTGTTGAACTTTGAGCGTCTGTAACTTTGCGAAGATATTTTTTTATGCTCAAACAGCAACATTACCAACACATTCTTATCCCAAGACGTCATCTAACTGACACTTTTGACCATATGTCAACATCCGACGACATCTGACGATACGTCAACATCTGACGATCCTAGGGCGTCATTTAACTGACGCTTTACCTGTAGCGTCAGTTAGATGACGCGGATAGGTTTAGGTCTGGGTAGGGTTAGGATTAGATAGAAAGAGTACCCTAAAACGTTCGGATTTTGATGTCTTGGGATAAGAACGAGCTGACATTACACACTAACTAAAGTTAAAAAAGTGAAATACATAATCAACCACTAAAAAATAAATTAGGAGGAGGGTAGTAAATGACGTCCCATGGCTCTAAAGACCCAATGTATGCGTTTAAGTGCCAAATCTGATAAAGATCTAATAAACAGATGAATGTTGAATTCGAAACCATAAAAAGTGGAAAAACATCTTTCCGATGTTGTACTAACATCCAACAGGGAACATTTTAAAGTGCTGTCAGGGTGTAAGAATGTTGCTTCACTAAGGTAAAACCAGTTCCTCTGACATTCAATCAGCTAGTGTCTCCTAGAGAAGACTTTGCTGCTTCTTCCTGCCTTCATTTCCTTTTTTTCACCCATCCTCCTCTTTAGCACATGATAAAACACTCACTGGCTGCCTCTGACCAATCACGATTGCGGTAGAGCAGTTAAACTGTTTTATTGCCGCCACCCTCAAAGCTTCGGAGTCTTCAATATTCGCTGTAATGGTAGATTAATTTCTGGTTTGCTAATGCAATCCCGGACAAAATACTTTAAGCAGGTTTTAAAGGGATGGCTTTTGGTGCTGATGGTAGGTGGCTGGGAAGAAGCAATCGGTGCACAAAAGCAATCAGGGCGTTGAGGAGGACAAAGCCAGCACTGCTTTCCTGAGGAAGCACCACAACATGTGAAATTGACCTGTTCCCTCACCTAATTCTCTGCCAAGGGCAAGTGTGTGAGGAGGGGCGAGCGCGCACACACACACGCACGCACACACACAGAGAGACAGTCAGGACTGTAGAATAGATCCATTACACTGTCTTCTGCAGGAGAGATCTTAAAAACGTAGTGGAGAGGAGGCAGATAAGAGGACCGGCCGATAAGACCTGCTGCTTGTGGCTTTACCTCAGTGTCCTGCCGCCCCGTGATAGCAGCTTTGCATTTGCGGTTAAGCACAGAACGAGAAACAAAGGCCATAGGCACTATATACAGTGAATATTGGATGAGATTAATGTGTTTTTCAGTGGTTGATTCTTATATTTTTACAGTTGGACCCTCACAATACTGAATATGGGGTTGTAGTTGGTTCCTACTTCATCCCTAACCAGACATGATATTGAAAGCATAATATGATATTTTAGGATAGCTCCTATATCTGAGTTCTTGTCTTAAAGCTTATCTTTTAATGCATTGTGATGTTTTTTTATGTTTGTGTCTGCTGTGTTTTTGTTCAATGTTTGTATTGTAAAGCACTTTGGTCGGTCTTGCTGCTGTTTTTAAATGTACTTAAGTGAAATTGGACTAGTTGTGGACAGTTCTAACCACACGCTATCACACACAGGTTAGATAATAGAGCTGAAGGGAATGGTTTACAAAGGCTCTTAGATAATGCAGTGAACAAATAGGTCTGATAGCAGATCTTAATTAAATCATGATGATGCTAGATACGGTTTGGTCAAATCTTTTTCTGGATTTAAACTGAAGTACAACTCCATTCCAATGTTTTCTGAAGCAAGTTTCTTTCTTTAGATTTAATACAATTATTTTTATTTAATACTTTTTTGAATTATTCATATGTTGAATAATAATGTAAATTTAAGACCATTTTGACTGTTAGTCAAGATCGTAATTTAGTTTTTGACAAATTTCCATCCTTTCTTTAAGCTTTAGATTTAAGGTTATTAAATCAAACAAATATTATTTACTTTAGGACATGTTCTTGGTCTTATTACATGTCTGTATATGTATGTAATGGTACACAATTTTAAATGCATATTCAAAATGTAGCAATTTATGCTGATTTCAGTTAATCCAGACGGGTTATAAATAGTTAAACAAATAGGTTATATTTATGCAATGTTTTAGCGAACTCGCATTCAGATCTATGTGGTCAATTCTAGAATAGAACATTTCCAGCTGGGCAAAATTAAATTCCACCCTACTTTTTTTTTTCATTAAAGCTACACTGTGTAACTCTTTTAGTTTATTCTTAGCTAAAAACACTTAGTTCTTTCAAAAATATATGTGCTCATTAATGTATATCAGGGTTTCCCATACATTCATTAATTTGTGGCGGCCCGCCACAATATCAACACTGACCGCCACGCATTGATTTTCAGGTTTTGATTTTATTGTTGAGTCTCCGCGCTCCTTCCCCTCCCACTCATACAAACTGACAACGGAGACGCGAATAGCCCCTCCTCTTTGAGCACGATTATGAATCAAAATATGATCATGCGTTGGAGGTCGGATTCAGTGTTGCCAAGACCGCTTATTCTAAGCGACTTTGGGCTTGTTTTTCTGTAAAGTCGCTTGTAAATAATGGGAGTCGCGGGTCGCGTTTTTTGGGCTTGTTTCTAAAGTGTAGTTGCTTATTTGGGCTTGTTCCCAGCTCGTTGCCAAGCAGATATTTTCTATGTTATTTAAACGTAGGAGTTTGTCTTGCCTGCCTCTCTCTCTCTTTCCCCATTCATAGAGTTTTTTCCCTCCCACATCCTGCTTCTAATTGGCTCTCACCCAGATGGCAACGAGTACTAGCCAATCAGAGGCAGAGCAGGGCAATCGTTGTTTTTTTACTTTCTTTTTTTTCTGGTTAGTTAAACGTCAGTGAGTGATGTTAAAATGAAAATACTTGCGAGTCTGCACCATCGCGACTGATACTGACTACTAGACTGTAGGAGAGTTTTATATATATTAATTATATGTTAGATATTTTAGATATAGATATTAATTTAATATCGTTTAACTGTTAACCCTTTAACTGTCACTCCCCCTTTTTTCATGAAAATCACTATTCAAATGGTTGTAATTCAAGAATGCTTTGGAATATAGACCTATTTGATCTTGTTTTAAAGAAGACATTTGCCAAATTATTTTTGAAGTGCAGTATTATGAAATTATGAAAGTGAAGTTATAAGTTTGAGTTTATGAAAATGAACAATGTAAAAATATAATTATTTCTTATTTTATATAAAATATATATATTGCAAAATATATTTTACTCTAAAATTACAAGAAAGTGTAAGCCAAAAATCTGAAGAAGTTCTAAATTTTAGGTTGACATCTCAAAAATTAGCTCTCAGTCAGATTTTATTTGGGCACAGTACCAACACTAGATGGGCAGCCAAGCTTTATTAAAGAAGAAAAATAAACTGTACCGTGTGCACAGTTTTACAAAACTGTGCACGTGGATGTAAATTGACATTCACAGTTTAAAACTATCCGATCCGTCCCCAGAGATTGTAAAACCGTGCACACAGTTTTTTTTTTCTCATCCCGAAACCTAGGGGGGCTCCGTAGAAAAAAAAGCGCTTTTGCTGTCGCTTGTTTTGGGCTTGTTTTCACCGGCTTGGTTGCTTATTTGTCTTGCGAGATCTGGCAACACTGGTTCGGATTATTGCCGGTGCTTATTCCTCCAGAATCAATCCGGAGTTGAATGGTCAGTATAATGAACACTATAACTCTAAAAAGTTAGTCTATGTTAAATGCTGTCGCGTTTCCACCACAGATTCGCGCAATTTACTAAATAACGTCATTTTTTCCTCTCGCGATCAGTCATTCAAAAAATCATGGCAACGGACGTTGGTAGGTTTAAATATATTACAGAGCCACCATATTATATTATTACTGATAAAGAGATGTAGGCCTAAGTGTGTTATCCAAGCTTTAATAGCATGGAAAGACATACTGTGAGCAGCACGTGAGGTGTTTTCTCACTTAGCTATTTCTGCTCCGAGGTCTTGATTATGGCATTTCTTTGAGGTTTAGAAGCCAGTATTCCTGTATTTGGTCTTTTATGAATTTAATAAATAACTCTGTCTCGTATTCTGTCCAAATATACATTTTGGGTATCTAACGTATTTAGCACTGGAGTAATTATTTTTCAGCCGATTTTTTTACTTCTACTCCTTACGGCTATTCACGCAATTATCTGTAGGCTACTTTCTACTCTTTACATTTTAATAAATAGCCTACTGTTATGGCATTTCGATTTGTTTTTATTTCTGCTTGACATCGTAAAAAAAAAAAACTATCCAGATAAATCGCGCTATCTAGAGTGTATTTGATTGTGGTTGGATGAGAAGTACATATACCATTCATCACACCTGCAAGAAGTGTCACGCATTGATTGTCACAGTCACTCGTTTCGGTCTTTTGTATTTATCTCGTGTAAAAACTGTTTATAATATATTTAATATGCCGCAGCGGCAGCGCATATTACCGGCAGGAATCAAGCGCGTCCCCCCTGGAGTTCTGCAGTTAAGCCTGCCACTTATCAGCCAATGAAAAAAAAGAAAAAAGTACTACACAATAGCCAATCAGGAAATAGTATTATTGTATCTGGGTAAGATTTTAATGCAAAAAAGAAAAAATTATATCCTAAAATTGTTCACGTGATTCTCTCACTCCTGCTGCCTTTCTTCAAAACTTGAGAGCCCTGTTGTATAATTCAGCATAGTACATACCAGGATGGTATCAATCAGGAAGGTATCAATCAGGATTATTTTTATTTTTTGATTAATCACTTTGATGAATAATTCAAATTGACAGCACTAATGTTTCAAAATGAAAAGTGTGGAAGGGGAATGCATTGCATTTTTCTGGCCCTTATTTCAGAATCAACGGCCAAAGTTCCAAGCGAACCACTTACTGAAGCAGTAGCCACGTGGTACAGCCAGCTCGCCAAGGCTACGAGCAGGGTCCCACCACATACGTCACCGACCCAAGCCTCGATGCAGCGCTTTCACAGAAATCATCCCGGATTTACTCGACACACGCTTCGAAGCTCGAAATACGGGAGGACACATCACTAATTATAACATGCTTACAATACATATAGGCCCCTGTGGCACAAACAACCCCACCCCCCTCCCTTCGGTACACAAACCCCACACCACCACAAATAGAATCTAATTCTGTGGGAAACACTTGTATATTTTCTTCTCGTGAGTGTATAATATGCCATTGAAAATACATACGGGTAAGGGGTTCTAATGTCGTCGCCATGTTGCCCATCCATCTTGAAAGTACATTAGCCAAAGAGGGACATACCCGTTAATTCAAGCTTCACCTTTCGCGTTTACGTTTGAGTTAACACTCATGGATGAGGTCGAACTGGAAGCCATGTTAATCTTGGACTACATTGGCCACCGTTAGGAGTTAAAACGAAATCGGAATTGAGAGGAACAGAAACTAATATTCACTGGATGGTCATATATCTTTTCACCGCTAGGAGTAAAAATCACACAGTGTAGCTTTAAATATTATTTTACTCTGAAATACGTCACATTATGGAAGTAAAATGGTTTGTAAATGTTGCTTCTTATTGACTGTAATGTACTTTTGATTGTGAGATCATATGGTCCATTTGCATAAAGACAGCAGCTATGTCTGGCACAAACTAGTCTCAATGTTTTTATGTAACTTACCTAAACAAATTAACAAACGTTAACTAACGTAATTTAAAAAGTATTCAACCAGCCACTGATTTCTGAATTTTGCAGATTTAGAAAAAACCTGATTTTATTTCCCCCTTAATATTTGTTGAGACAGACGTGTTCTGAAGGTGCTCATGTCCACCTCTTGCTCCACGGTGACCTCTGCGTAATGAACTAGTTGTAGTGTACTAAATCAACGCAGAGTATTTAACACAACGGAGGAACTAATTCCTCCATTTAACTCAACATTTGCAATGAGATGACTTGTACCCTAATGGCTAGTAAATTCATTCTTACCACCACCTCTCCCTCTATTTTTTTCCCATCATGCTCTGAGGATATTTCTACTTTTCCGATTCTTTATCTAATGCATAATGTTCATTTCAGGCCCCTAATTAGGTTTAAATGAAAATTGGCTCTGCAGAAAGATGGATAGCTGGGAAAGCATCAAACCACCCAGCATGTCCGAAGTTGTGAGGCTGAAAATGCAATTTGGTGAAGCAGTGCTGCGAGGAGCGCAGAGTTCATTAATTTTTACGTGCAGGTACTATCCCAGAGGTGCACCTGAACGTGCTCCAAGTCTACCTGGACATGAACACAAATACCAGCCCCTTTGTCTGCAGCTGTACCCTTTATTGCTGCTCTTTGCTCTGCTGGTCCTTCCACAGGTACAGAAGCTGTTCCACATACACACACTGATCCAACAAAACCAGTGAGCTGCCTACCTAGACCGCATTATGAGGCTTCGCTGAGACTTTTCTTTCTGTTGTACAGCTGTACAGAGGGCTGCCTTCTATGGTACATTCTTTTGACCAAATTGGATGGCATAATCACACACTTTTACATTTACATTTATTCATTTAGCTGACGCTTTTATCCAAAGCGACTTACAGTTGCTATACAATCGTCAAAGGTCGCACGCCTCTGGAGCAACTAGGGGCTAAGTGTCTTACTCAGGGACACATTGGCATCTTGCAGTAAATTCTGAACCTTGGGTCTCTCACACCAAAGACATGTGTCTTATCCACTGTGCCATCACCACCCCTACAGTATACCACTTTTAATTTGCTTAAAGCTACACTGTGTAACTCTTTTAGTTTATTCTTAGCTAAAAACACTGTAGTTTCTTCAAAAATATACTGTGCTCATTAATGTATATTTACTTTGTTCAAGTAGTAAAGTATTCTCGTGAATGTATAATCTGCCATTGAAAATACATAAGGGTAAAGGGTTCTAATGTTGGTCGCCATGTTGCACCTCCATCTTGAAAGTACATTAGCCAAAGAGGGACATACCCATTAATTCAAGCTTCGCCTTTCGCGCTTATATGTTTGAGTTAACACTCATGGATGAGGTCTGAACTGGAAGCCATGTTAATCTTGGACTACATTGGCCACCGTAGGAGTTAAAACGAAATCGGAATTGAGAGGAACAGAAACTAAGGCCCTGTCCCAAATGGCACACTCCGGACTTGTGGACTTCCTCAGAGTCCACACTTCGGTTACGTCATGAAGTGCAGACCTATAGTGCCCTTAGCGCGAGTCTTCGAGGGCGCATTGAGAGGTATTTTTGGGACAGACTCGATCGTCACGCCGGAAACAGGAAGACGGTCTGGTTGTTGCATAGACAGTATAAGTACAAAAGCAGGATTTATTTTATTTTCTCAAATCTTATGTCCATGTGAAATACGCAGCCTGCTTTTAAAGTTCTATAATTGTATATGCCACCTGGGCATTACAATAGATGTCATGGTTATGTAAATTATAAAAAAAGTTGTACATAATAATACATAATGTTCAATTTTAACACAAAATGAAAATGAGTTTAAGAAAAATGTATAGATTTCAATATTC
Organism: Hybognathus amarus; assembly: GCA_030378365.1. Lineage (NCBI taxonomy): Eukaryota > Metazoa > Chordata > Actinopteri > Cypriniformes > Leuciscidae > Hybognathus > Hybognathus amarus. The sequence goes on from JAQIUQ010002246.1 coordinate 95,657, forward strand.
ATAATACGTTCATGACTCAGTAAAGCCAATACATTTGGTTCTATTTATGTAATGAATCATATAATGCGATCGTATTATTTAACACTCTTTTATTATGTTTGACATATCAACCACTGGTCTCTAAAGGTCGAATAGACTGTACAACTGGTAAAATGTACGCCTATGTCATAACCATAATGATACTTACACCTTTAATATTCTATCTTTACAATCCGTGAGTGAAATCTCCTCCCATCTGTTGTCTGATTGGCCTTTCGCAAGGATTCCTGGGTAGTTAAAGTGCGTGGAGCCTGCATCTATGCGGGCTTCGTGGAATACCGCTTCAAGGGTACAAAGGGGGCGCTGCTGAGCACACTTCAGAGCGTTAAAATGCCAAATGGGTACCTGCGACTACGTAGGCTTGACGGTCTGCGCGATTTGAGTCGCACGAGTTCGCAAATGTCCGCGTGAAGTGCGCGATTTGGGATAGGGCCTAATATTCATTGAATGGTCATATACCTTTTCACCACTAATGGGGGTAAAAATCACACAGTGTAGCTTTAAACATTGTGCAAAGCGTAAAAAAAATTACAGACAAATGAACTCACAGTATACTTTAATTCGATATCAGCAGAGTATTTATGAACAATCTTTTTTATTTTTTTAATTTTTTTTTATTCTCACTGAACCATGAGCTTAGCCACATGCTAATGGCAAACTCTATTGGAATTAATTGCTTGTAAAAGTAAGCTTTCTGATTGTGTGTATGTGGAGATGCTGTCTACTGTATGTAGTGTTCCAGATACGTCGCCTTTGAGGTTTCATTTCAGTCAGGGTGTTGTCTTAGAAGGCAATTGCCTATGAAGGCAGTAACAGAAGACAGCTCGTTAGGTTTTGGAACAAAGCAAAGGGGAAAAAAGATACACATTAACCCAAAATGAAAAGGCTGTGATTCATGATGATCTTGTACTGCACAAATCTTGTTTTTACTCTTGGTCTCTTGGTCTTGTCTTCCAGTAGAAATATTTTTAAACATTTAAAACAAGATGAGTTTACCTCAGAAGCAAAATTGCACAAATTTGATTGTTCTTCAAATGGCAGAATTTGTTGCTTCAGGGGAAATCCATTCTAATCCAATCCATCCATCCAGTCTGTCTGTCTGTCTGCAGTGTCTGTCTGCCAGCCTGCCTGTCTGTCTGTCTTTTGATCTATAATTCTGTCTGCCAGCCTGCTTGTCTGTCTGCCCCGTCTCTTAGTCTGTTTGTCTGTCTGCCCCGTCTGTCTGTCTGCTTGTCTGTCTGTCTGCTTGTCTGTCTGCCCCGTCTGTCTGTCTGCTTGTCTGTCTGCCCCGTCTCTCAGTCTGCTCTGTCTGTCTGCCCCGTCTGTCTGCTTGTTGTTGCTTGTCGTCTGCCCCGTCTCTCAGTTGCTCGTCTGTCTGCCTCGTATCTCAGTCTGTTTGTCTGTCTGCCCCGTCTCTCAGTCTGTTTGTCTGTCTTGTCTGCCCCGTGTCTTCAGTCTGTTGGTCTGTCTGCCCCGTCTGTCTGTCTGCTTGTCTGTCTGTGCCCGTCTGTCTGTCTGCTTGTCTGTCTGTCTGCTTGTCTGTCTGCCCCGTCTGTCTGTCTGCTTGTCTGTCTGCCCCGTCTCTCAGTCTGCTTGTCTGTCTGCCCCGTCTGTCTGCTTGTCTGTCTGCTTGTCTGTCTGCCCCGTCTCTCAGTCTGCTCGTCTGTCTGCCTCGTCTCTCAGTCTGTTTGTCTGTCTGCCCGTCTCTCAGTCTGTTTGTCTGTCTTGTCTGCCCCGTCTCTCAGTCTGTTTGTCTGTCTGCCCTGTCTGTCTGTCTGCTTGTCTGTCTGGCCCGTCTGTCTGTCTGCTTGTCTGTCTGTCTGCTTGTCTGTCTGCCCCATCTCTCAGTCTGCTTGTCTGTCTGCCCCGTCTCTCAGCCTGCTTGTCTGTCTGCCCCATCTGTCTGTCTGCTTGTCTGTCTGCCCCATCTGTCTGTCTGCTTGTCTGTCTGCCCCGCTTGTCTGTCTGCCTATCTGTCTGTTGCTCTGTTGTTGGCTCGTCTCCTTGTCTGTCTGTCTGCTTGTCTGTCTGCCCCATCTGTCTGTCTGCTTGTCTGCCTGCTTGTCTGTCTGCCCCATCTGTCTGTCTGCTTGTCTGTCTGCCCCGTCTGTCTGTCTGCTTGTCTGTCTGCCCTGTCTGTCTGTCTGCTTTTCTGTCTGCCCCGTCTCTCAGTCTGCTTGTCTGTCTGCCCCATCTGTCTGCCCCATCTCTCGGTCTGTTTTGTCTGCCGTCAGTCTGTCTGCTTGTCTGTCTGCTGGCCTGCTGGTCTGTTTGCTGTTTGATCTGTAGTTCTGTCTGTCTGTATATTGTTGGTTACCTCTATGTGTTCTGACTGCAGATCATCCATCCATCCATCCATCCATCCATCCATTTTTTTGTTTTTTGTTTACAGATGTCCAATTGAGTGTAGAGTAACTCTTGGTAGGCTCGTCAGTTTGATTCATCCTATATGAGCTTGTCGTAAGCCTCCATGTGAGCATCATGGCATTAACTGCAGTTCATCACTGTAAGCTCAGATACAGGACCTCTCTCGTTCTCTCTCCTTCTCTCTTTCTCTTCTCCTCACTGGATCATGTCATTGTGGGTTAGCTCCTAATTACTCTCTCCCAGAGACGTTCCAAATATTCCCCTGGTGCTAATATTTTTCTGCCTCAACGACTCATTATGTTGTTTGGCAGCCTGAAACATCAGCCTTTCAATGTCTGAGCATCACGGCTCATGTACAGTCTTCCACCTCTACACCTCTCTCTCTCTCTCTCTCTCTCTCTCTCTCTCTCTCTCTCTCTCGCTCCTCGTCTGCCGGTCTGTTTCCACGAATACTCCTGTTGCTGTGGCATTACAGGTTGTTCTGTGCAGTCTGAAAGTGTTGGTAATCATCTATGATATAGATTCAATAGCATGACTCCTGAGTCTCATGTCTGTTCACCTTCTGTTGATTGCACATACCTGATTATCTGCCTTTTCCTGGCATCATTCTGCGGTAAGGCCGATCTTCTCAGTATATACTCTGTCATCTTATATTTTCTTCTCCTTTCTGTCCATTCTTTAAGCATTTTGATTAGTTGAGAGTTGATTGTTCATTCCTTAGGAGACATAATAGAGTTCTTAATTATGTTTTAGTGAAGTATCAACATGGTAGATAGATAGATAGATAGATAGATCAGATAGATAGATAGATAGATAGATAGATACAGATGCAGATAGATAGATAGATAGATAGATAGATAGATAGATAGATAGATAGATAGATAGATAGATAGATAGATAGATAGATAGATAGATAGATATGGATAGATAGATAGATAGATAGATAGATAGATAGATAGATAGATAGATAGATAGATAGATCTCATGATAAATAGATCAACGCACATGGCACTCTTTATAACACTATATAACACGATCATTAGAACACACTTCGGTTATGGGATAGGTTTAGGTCTGGGGTAGGGTTAGGGTTAGACCACTATGAGGCGCCCTTTGGCCCATATATATCTGTATGCGTAGACAGACAGACAGACAGTATATGATTGATAGAGTCCCATCCACAGTGAAATATCATTGGTCATTTGAACTGAGGAGTTTTAGGATAATTATTTAAGCAAATATAGTCTTTTGTATCTGGGCAAATGTGAGGTATTGAGATCTCTGGAAATGCATGGATTCTTTTTCACAAGAGAAATAACTTTAAAAGCAAGACATTTATGCAAATGTCTCAAATAATCTGCATTTAAGCTTTTTGCAATTGAGGAGAAACAATTGAGATATTAATGAGAACTCATTTGTGTTTTTTTATGGCTGCACATTCACACAGAATCATCTTAACTGTCTTAGTCTTGGGCATTCTGCCAGGTTGGATGTGTTGAAGTCAAGGACATCCTTAGAGGACAACATGGCGGCGTTTCAGCATGCATGTTTTGATGTGTGTGGTGAGGCGGTCTGAGGCAGGCAGGTTTTAGTGTCATGTCTGTTAGAAGCATGTAATGCTTCAATCGTGAGCTGTGAGAGAAAAGTGTCTGGAAAACACAGACTTCATGGTACATAGAGCGGCCTTGATGTTACTTTAGCCCCTCACAGAACACACCTCAACCATGACATCCGCCGTTATGTGTGTTTTAACACAAAGAAAAGCTCCAAAACTAAAGGAAAGTGGAAAAGGTCTTTCATTCTGCAAGTTGTTTTTTCTTCTTCTGTAGTTAAATGTCTTCTTAATATTGTATTCCGTTTGACTGGATCGTCCATGCTGAGAATTTCCCCTCAGCATCATCAGCATGCGAATTATTAAACAGTGTAAGCAAAGTTAATAGTCAAGTGCTGACCAAGTGCTTCCGAATTTCTGGGCTTCTTCAGCAAACCTAAACCCACCAATCAGAATGCTTAATTTTGCAGGAAAAATGCTTATTTTCCACTGCACAAGTCAAGCTGTCTGAATCTCGTCCAGTTCTCTGCTGTCCCGCAGCATGCGTCCTGCAGGCCTGGCCGGGTTCGCTTGGGTTTATTAAGAGAAGCCTGCTGCTGCACTTTGGTAATGGATTGTTTATCTGTATGGCTGCACTTGAAGGGCAGCACAGGCAGCCTGCCTTGCGCTTTAATGCTGTTTGCCATAATGAATGCATTTCCAAATTAGATGAGGCTTTTTTCCCCCATTATTTTATTTTGCTCATCCCGTGGTATTGATTCATTTGCGGTGCCCCTGAACTTGACCTTGCTAGGTCTGGTCAATGTCAATATCTCGTCCTCCTTTGCCTTTCCTCGTCAGAGCGAGCTATCGATAGCTGCATTTAGCAACCGGGACTCTTAGGATCTAAAGATCCATACGCATTTCGGAGGTGTCGGAATAACACATCAGCCTGTGAGAACGAGAAATAGCACAGCATCCTTGACTTTAAGTCAACATGACCTGCTGAACGATTCTTTAGTGCATGTTATCCTGAAGTCTTTTCCAAACAATATGGATTTGATATTATTGGACAATATTATTACCAAGGAGTTCAATTAATTGAATGTGTTCATTTTGTATGATTAATTAGTTATTGAAAAAATATATTAAAAAAAATGGCAGAAAAAAATAATTATTTAATAATGTGATGTCTTCATTTAGGGACTTCTCAGCAAATTGTCATATGTGCAATTAATTTGATTAATTAATCAACCTGTCGAGTAATTCATTTGATTAATATTTTAATTGATTGACAGCTCTATTGGTTTTCCCTCCGCCCTTGTGGCCTTGATTACACTCAGGGTAAAAAAAAGAGGTGGAAAAAGTTACTACAGTTTGATGGATGATTATAAAAAGCTTGTTTTCTTTCATGCACAACAAGACCAGGTGGCCTAACTTTTATTAAAGGCAGGGTAGAAACATTTTTGTTATGCTGGTTGAAAGTAGCTTTAGTAATCACTAATTTAAAGGGTTCATGAACTGGCTTTTTAAATTTTATTATATTGTTGTCTGAGGTCAACTTATGATGTTCGATTGGTTTTTGCATTCAAACACATCAAAATGAATAAGTAATAGACTATTTTCTACCCTAGTTTTGAGCCTATCTGCAAAACGCTCAGTTTTAATGGGCGTCTCGCACTGAAGACTTGGAAGTAAACGCCCACTGCTGTGAGTTGATAACAGTTTCGCATATTATAATGAGTTTCAACTCACCAGTCGATGCACTTGGGGAAATTGTTTTGAAAACGTCCAATGTTGTAAAATGGCAACTGGAATGATTCGCCCATACATGTTCGAACCAGAGTCCGTGTGTTGCACAATTCCTGTCAGATCCAATATAGACGGCACAGCACTATTGGTAACGCTTCCTTTTACAGTACAGTACTTACAGGGTACTTACAGTGTACTTACCTAGAAAGTACTGGTTAATATAAGGTAAGTACATGGAACAGGGTTAGGTTTAGGGGTAGGTTCAGGGTTAGTACTAGTTATTACCCAGTAATTGTAGTTACTAAAATAAGTACATAGTATTTACATGGGTAACTGGACTGTAAAAGGAAGCGTTACCGCACTATTTCTTACTGTTAATCGGTCTGCAAATCCTGTCTTGTTTACAAAACAATCCTCAGTGAAATGAAGCAAACAGATGGACAATGTTTTACCCTCATCAGCTGGAACGTCATTAAAGATAAAGTTTAACCATGCAGTCCTATTGGAATCCAGAGGAAGGTTATGCAGTGACTGTCTTCCACAAACAGGCACTGCACAATATTTTGTATTGCTTGGTAGCTCGATCCGATTTGTCATCACGAGGTAGACATGTTATTTAGCTATGCATGTAATGCGCGAATCGGTGGGCGGGGCTAAACCAGCCGTGTTGATGTAGGCGTTGATCATCTTCTACGGGGGTGGTGTTTTATCCTCTTTGATGTCATAGAAAAACGAGTCGTTTGCTGAGCCTGGTGTCAATAAAAGCTTTTATTGGACTAACAAGGACGTTCACAGTTCTGAAACTTACAGGATATTCTTATAATATGATGACCTCTTAGATGTCAAAAGGAAAATTTGATTTCTCAGTTCATCAACCGTTTAAGTGTTCTAAATGTATTTGTACATTGTCTGTAGAAGAAGTAGGACCATAAATGGTTGTCCATTCATTGAATTCGGTCCGAATGCAATGTCCTACCTGACTGTCAACTTTACTTTAGGGTCCAATTCTCACTATTAACTAGTTACTTATTACCATGCATATTACTAGGATATTAGCTGTTTGTTACTTATAAAGCCGAGCACCTCAACTGAAACAGCAGCAACCTTTTACAGTTCCTCCTGAAACAAAACAAGCTCCGTTCACGCAATAACTAGTATAATTTGGAAGCAAACCCATGATGCTTTACTCGAAGCAGTTTGTGACTCAAATGTATGGTTTTTAATGGCAACATGATCAACGGTAAAATAATCTGCAGCAGTCAGGTGATACAGGTCAGAGACATGAGGTAGTTTAACACTGTCTCTTGCTGTGAGCGCTCATGTGTTTTGGAGGAGGCGTGGCTTTGGAGACGCTCTGAAGGGAGAGTGGGATCTTATGCGTTCAAAGCTAGCTTGCTATTGCTAGCCTCTCCTAAAATTGCTTACCCTACCTTTAAGAAATAAACAGGATGTCATGTTGATTTTAAAATAAACTTTTGAAGGATGGAAAGCCTGTGCACTTGGAGGGAAAAAACATCTTTACCAGCCTAAACCGGTTTGCTGGTCTCAAAGCCAGGTCAGGCTGGTCCGTTGGTTGGATTTGGGCACTTTTCAGGTTTTTCAGCAGGAATGCTGTGAATGACTCGAACAGAAATGCATTGACAGATGACAGCTGACGCTTTAAAATCACAGCGTGGTTTCAGTCTTGTCTTTCACCATTATCTTTAGTCACTCTGTCAAATGACCAGCAGCACGATAGAGCGTTATCAGGGTTTTCCAGTTAAAACAGCAGGAGTTATGCTTAGAGTTTTACTAGCTTTGGGTTTCTTCTCATTTTTTTCACTGCAGCAGTGAAAATGAATGGGTTTTGTTCTTGAAATGACTCTGCTTTGAGGATAATGCGAGCTGTGAGTATGATGATGCTCTCTTTCTCTTGCTGTCTCTCTCCCTCTCCATTGGTTTTGATATGGATCGTGAGTGGACAGTGCTTGTCAGCTGGAGAGCTTGTGTCCGCGCTCCCTCGGCCCTCTTATCTCCGTATCTGACACAGTTGTTTCTGCTTGTGATGAGAGGAAATAGCACAATGATAAAATACCAAATCACTTCAGCGGGGACTTCAGAGCCTCTACAAGCTTTCCATAGACAATTATTCCTCACTGAGCGCCTCTTCAAGGTGTAATCTAACATCTCCGTAGCAACTGAGCTGAAGATTTCCACTTTTGCCGTGTGTGCTTGTGCTGTACGTGTGTTTTAGTGCGCAGAGATAATACCAGTCACACTGAGGCTAAGCACATACAGACTGAGTGATGGGGGTTTTAGAGGCTTTTGGATGCAAACTCACTCTCTTATTCATTGATCTTATGGTTTTCTGTTTCAGATGTAATTACGCTGCAGATAAATACATGAATGCAACAGCATAATTTTGACATAATTTTCAAGACAATCTCCTGAACTCCAAACTGAATGTCAGATTGGGAAAGAAAGGTGATTTAAGCAATTTTTAACGTGGCATGGTTGTTGGTGCCAGATGAACTGGTCTGAGTATTTCGACAATCTGCTCAGTAACTGGGATTTTCACGCACAACCATTTCTAGAGTTACAAAGAATAGTGTGAAAAAGGAAAAACATCCAGTATGCCGCAGTCCTGTGGGTGGAAATGCCTTGTTGATGCTGGAGGTCAGAGGAGAATGGGCCACACTGATTCAAGCTGATAGAAGAGCAACTTTGACTGAAATAACCACTCGTTACAACCAGAGGTATGCAGCAAAGCAGTTGTGAAGCCATAACACGCTCAACCTTGAGGCGGATGGGCTACAACAGAAGACCCCACCGGGTGAAGAGGCTATAAAACCTCACAAAAATTGGACAGTTTAAGACTGGAAGAAATGTTGCCTGGTCTGATGAGTCTCTATTTCTGTTGAGACATTCAGATGGTAGAGTCAGAATTTGGCGTAAACAGAATGAGAACATGGATCCATAATTCCTTGTTACCACTGTGCAGGCTGCTGTGGTGGTGGTGTAATGCTGTGGGGAATGTTTTCTTGGCACACTTTAGGCCCCTTAGTGCCAATTGGGCCTCGTTTAAATGCCACGGCCTACCTGAGCATTGTTTCTGACCATGTTCATCCCTTTATGGCCACCATGTACCTATCCTCTGATGGCTACTTCCAGCAGGATAATGCACCATGTCACAAAGCTCAAATCATTTCAAATTGGTTTCTTGAACATGACAATGAGTTAACTGTACTAAAATGGCCCCCACAGTCACCAGATGGGGGGCATCTTTAGAGCAATAGAGCATAGAGAACCCAATAGAGCATCTTTGGGATGTGGTGGAACAGGAGCTTTGGTTGGTAGACTGTCTTTGGTTCACTGCAGTTGTTAAGGAGAAAATACTCAGCAATGGTTTTGATTTATGAATTTGCACATCGTATAAACAATATTCATGATTTTCACTACAGGGGGACTTTAAATGAGTTGTAAGGACATTGAATATGTGTTAGTGACAGCAGCCTAATAAACCTGCTGCTATGATGTCTGTCATTAATGTAAATCAAAGAAGAAAGACAACGAGAAAATCACTCAATGCTCCTGACTGAATAACTTTTGCAGCTTTTATAAGGACTCATACTATATTCAACGTTACTGTAGAAAACAATGCATTTTGGGAAATGCC
>JAQIUQ010002246.1:110000-127500 GCA_030378365.1 Hybognathus amarus
TGGACTGACCACACTATTATTTGCAAGTGATTAATTGCAATACCGTTCGAATATTCCAGTTTTATTAATGATATCGATTGTGTCACGTTGAGAGTTAAGAAGGATCTGTTAAACCGGATTGGAATCGCATTTCAAACCGAATTCGTATGACTTGGTCGTAAGGTAACGTTGGACTGTCCGCACTATTATTTGCAAGTGATTAATTGCAATACCGTTTGAATTATTCCATTTGTTATTTTATTTATTTATTTATTTTTTGATGTTATTGTTGTGTCACGTTGAGAGTTAAGAAGGATCTGTAAAACTGGATTGAAATAGCATTTCAAACCAAATTTGATACAATTGGTCGTAAGATGACAGTTGGACTGTCCGCACTATTATTTGCAAGTGATTAATTGCAATACCGTTTGAATATTTCCAGTTTTCCAACCGGATTGGAATCGCATTTCAAACCACCTCCAAATGTGGTTTGAATCAGTGATTTCATGTGTTTTTTTGCTGTCTAGGCTTTCAAAACCCCATCTGGATTTTTGCTGGCAGTCTCAACATAGCCTATGAGTCTAAAAAAAACACCCTTAATATAATAATCTTTTTTTTCAACTGGAAACAAGTAAAATAGGTTGAGAATTATGTTTGCTTTAAAGGGGTCATATCCTACAATTTGTGTTCATTTGATTTATTTTAAAGTCCACTTTTAATGATAGCCAAGGTTGAACTAACTAACTAAAAATCTGAAAACACCCTTAAAATAATATTTTATAATATAATACCTTAATATTTTTTAATCTGACTAAAATGGACTGTAAATCGTGTTTAAAGGGGCTATAATCTACAAACCTTGTTTTTGTTTTTAAAGTCCACTTTTAATGATAATCAAGGTTTCTGGGACACACAAAAAAAGTGTCTTGATTTAGTTTAATGTGAATATTTTTCACCTTCTCTCTTACCATAGAAGTAAACAAGCTGGTTTTGCTGTGAATGTAATAATTATATATGCAAATTACTTTTTATGGCTATTATTATTGGTTGATCTCTTCGCATTTGAATTGAGTTCATTACAAATTAGACTGCCTGTGCCATAGAGAAAATCTGTCGAAATATTTATGTTCTGAGTCTGTGATTCATTTGCTAAACCTAAGTACTAAACCTGTTTTTTTTTGCGACCGTCTCCTGACTGATATCCCCTACCTCCCTTAAAACATTCCCGATTAGACCCGAAGGCCTCGTCTCCCCGTATCACCACGGGCTCAGTGTGGGCGGTTAGCATGTGAGTTAGCATACCTTAGCACGTGAATTTCACCAGATTACAAGACGTCCCATTGTGCCATTCGCGCTTTGACGTTGTCCGTGGCTTCCGACCGCGAGAGCATTGACAGCTTGATGAATTAGGCCTGACACTTGCCAAAATAGCCGTCCTTTGTGCCAGCTGCCAGTTGAGCGTCTACACTCCGTTAATTGAATTGGCAATTTGTGTAACAGTACCTGCCCCTGAGCCTTTGGTGAAACCAGGGACCGCCATTTAGCTCCAATAATCCAGGACTAGGGAATAAGAGGTCTAAGCTTCACGAGAAATTATTGCAGATTTAAAATGACAGTTTGATGCCTTGCTGCCAATTTCCCATTCAATGAGAAATAAATTAACAATAGCAATGATGTTGACTTATAAAAGTGAAAGTTAAATTGACTTTCTAATAGCACAAGCGATTTGAAATTGCCACTGCGGCGAGTAACAAATTGCATTTATTGCAGTCTTGCACCAAATGCTGTTTGTGGCTTGGCTGGTATTGAAGACTAGCAATACATATTGAAAGTGTCAAATGGAAAGCAATACTGTCTCGTAATAAAATGCCATTTGCATGTTCACTGAAAATGCCGTCAAGGACTTTGGAATATTGCGTCTTTGGGTTTGGCGATACTCTGAATGGAATAACATCATCCTGTATGTCTTTGACAGTACACCAGTACTCAACAGACAGATATTAGACTGTATATTTTACATTGACTTTACTGTATTGTTCTGGACTTATTAGGTCAGGCGTGATGTATTTGCTCGCGTTTCCACAGTAATATATTTGTATGTGCTCAATCTAGCGTGGCAGGGAGCTAAACTAGAGGAGATGTATTATGGAGAATCATGGCAGGACAGACATTGTGTTGCCTCTGTGCTCCCACAAGCTCTTTATTCATATATCATTTGCGTCACGAGCAAAATGAAGCAGATTAATAGAGCATAATTCCTGAGATCAATATGCAATTATATTCATCTCTCTGGCTGCTCGGGCAGCCGTGCAGAGGCATGGCGACACATCGCATAGTCTTGTCGTTGGACAGTATTGAGTGTATCAGGGAATGACAATTGCTTAAGATGTTTACATTTGCTGTTTTCAGTTTTTTTATTGTATGCACTTCCTGCTTTTTACTGTCTAGAAACCTTTAAAATCACCCTTTCATGAATCTGTCTCCTTTAAGACTCATTCGGTTACTTGTTTCTAAAAGCTAATCTGTGGTTCAACATGTTCACATTTTTCATTATGAAATATTACCCGTAGAGTTTATAGTTGGCAAAGCTCCTCAAGGTCAAGGAATTTGGAGGACGTGCGGCTGATTTCCATGCGGTGATCTTAAGCGAGGATCCTTGTGTGATGAGAGCTATTGTCTGGAGATTACGCTTTTAAGGAGGAGGATAATTTGAGGCTGGTCAAGTGACCTCTTAACTTAGGTATTTTCTTTGTCGACTGACTTGTACTGCTGGTTGTGATCTCTGCTGGAGCACTTTATATGTAGCCTAGTGTAACCTGATGACAAAAGGTCTGATCTCTATGGTAGCTTTCATTGGACAAGGACCACCCAGAGGCCGTCTGACTGACATGTAAAACAACCAATCACAGATTGTTGTTTTTTTTCCGCTCATGTTTAGGTAGGATGTCCCTACAATAACAGGCAGGTGTTTAAAACTCTAACTAAACAGTCTATACCATGAACTTTACATACTTGACATATTTTTGTAAACCCAGCGTAGTTGATCCTGATAAGCTCACATTGTCACAGTTGTAAACATGACGTTGTTCTATGAGGGGGTTTGGCTTCATGACAGCTTTGTTTCCAGACAGACCGATAAAGAATGTGAGACAAGTCTTTGGAAATCCTGTAGAATTCAAGATGACGAGATCAGATGATGACTTAAAAATCCTGAAGTGTTTCCACAGTTAAGCGTGCCATATGCATCAGACTACAGGGCTCCAGACTGCGACCAAATGGTTGCATTTTGCGACCAAAATTTGAGAGTGTGCGACTGAATTTTACATCCAGTAGCACATGTGCGACCAGTAAATTTGCCACACGTTAAACGCATGGGTAAGCGTGGAAAGGGCGCGTCAATGAATACGTGACAAGAATAGCGCGCGTAAACGTCTGTGGGAAGGAGACGGAGACAAATATCACAACCTGCTATGTGCGACCTATCTATCGATCTATCGACTCGTTACCTAGCAGCGAATGCAAACCTTATGAAAGTGGAACGAAAATACGCTACGCATATGCTTCACAGACCGTTTATTAGTTTGGACCAATAATAGACAAAGCAGCGCATAGCCTTTCTTACGTATATCTATGGAGCAGTGCCCCGAACCACTGATAGTAATATAAACCACTGAACTTGCCAGTCGCAGGCCGATTCAAGAATTTCATTATTAAAGAATTTGTCAGTATTACGATATTTTGGGGGAAATTTGAATAATTGCATTGCAAGCTGATTTAAGATGTGGCCCTAAATTTTTTGCTTGCGCTCCTAAAATTTTCAGTCAGGGGCAACAGCGCTCCTAGTAAAAAAAGTTAGTCTGGAGCCCTGGACTATCAGCCGTGGGCATGACGTCTGAGACTACATGATATGCAGTTTTCACACTGGGTTCAGTTCTGTTCTATTTTAATTTATTTACTATTACTATGTTGTGTGGGACTTATTTGGGCAGATTTGATGTAACCTTGCATTTTTATTATATATATATATATATATATATATATATATATATATATATATATATATATATATATATATATATATATATTGTATTCTTGCATTACAGTGTATTTGCTGTATTGTGCAAGACTTATATTTCTTTCTTTAAGGCACATTAGATGCTGTTTCAATTCAGGTCTATTTTAAGAATTGTATTTATTTATTTTATGGCTTGATGTGAAGAATATTTCCACAAATGCTTTTGTAGTTTTAAAGGGAAAAAACCTAATGATAGTATCTGTTTGTTTATATTCAATTTAAACCAGGTATTACATTGACATTCTTGTTGTATGTTAATTCTGTTTACTCATCGATTTCTTAATTTATTTATTTGATTTTTGAAAAGTGTAAATTTTAGAACTGTTTCTGTTGCCAAATGTTTTTGAACCAAATTCCGACAACAGACAGAAATATCAAAAGCACGTGTGTGTTGTGTGTCAGGCTGCATTGATTGTGCGTGCTTGAATGCACTGTGTTTGATGTGCAGGTATGTGTGTGTGTGTGCAGGATTTCTGTGCGATCCTCAGGGCGTTAGAGCTCCCTCTGCTGTGCGCTGTGAGCCTCCGTGTCCTTGTCCCACTGGATTGTAGCTCAGGATTGTTTGCCTTTCCACCCACAGTGGCGGCCACTGACCCTGGCGCTCCAGGGACAGCACTGAGAGCCCGGCTCTCTCTCTCTCTCTCTCCGGCTGCCGCTGCCCTTCCCGCTTGTGTTGTGGCAGGAATGTTCCTCCGGGGCGGACACAGGGCTTAGTGCTGAAAGCATTACCAGAGGGGAGAAGTGTGTTTACCCTGCTTGAGGCTCTCTGAAGGACAGAGGCTTCTCATGTGGGTCCCGGCCCCTCTCGTGCATGCTCACCTGGTGCACGATGTCCTTACGTCCCCGTTACGCCCTCCCTGAACGGCAAAGCGTTGTTTGCTACTGGTCCTTGAGAATCCTTAATGGCCGTTCAGCGCTTTATTACATCATTAATTGCACTTAATTCAGCAACATTACCCGAACGCCTGGCTAGGCTTGGAAAATTAAGTACAGAGCACTTTGTTATAAAATTCTCTATAATGAGCTCTGGTGGGACAAGGTCTGTTAAGTTTAAATCACCCAGGCCATTTTTTAGCAGAGCCTGAGCCGACTTTAAAGTTGGAAACTTGGAAAAAAATGCCCTGAGGGCGCTGTTCTCTGGGTGCTTTGCAGCTCAATGGATGTGGCGATATTAGTCCTGCTATAAACAGCGGGCTTTGTAGCACCAAGCCTGGCTGAATATGCAGAGCAGAGCCGTTCTGAGGCTTTGATTTGCATCTGTGTATTTACAGTACCGGGGGCTTAGTATTATTGGGGCGGAAGTGTTTGTTTAGCAGTTTACCGTATCTGTTTAAAATCGCATAGGCAGATTCCAGGTTCGTTTGGATTTAAAGCGGAAACGTGCGTGCGCATGCCAACAAGAGTGCGCTCACGCTGTGTTTTTCTCTTCACAGCTATCGGGTCCCAGCGGAGGCGGAGCCCCAGCATTGTTGCCTCGGAGATCTTTGAGCCTCACCTTGGCAGCCACATTCTGCAGGTAAGATGAGATTCAAACTATTAAATCTGCCTTTGTTCACTCGAAACACCCTGATGTTCGGGACGAGCTTGAGATCAGCATTGGGTGTGAAGATCATAATATGTATATTTGGTATGCAAATCATGTAATGCACAAAAGTTGAAATGCAATCTTCATTTAGAAAAGAAAAACAATAAGGGCTGTATGAACACTTTATTTTCTGAAGGCTAGTGGTATTTTGTTCCCTTTTTCCTTATAAAATGTACGTTGTCTTTAAGTCATGTTGTAATGATCATATCTATGAGATAAATATGGTAATTACGTTCTGATTTCCAGTGTTGGGGAAGCTACTCTGAAACTCTAGTTTGACAAGCTACAGCTACGTAAGTTAAAGTAGTTTAACTACAGTCAAGCTACCCGTTTAGAAAAGTAGTTAGCTACACTACAAGTTACAATCAAAAAGTAGCTAGCTACATTGAAACTACTTTTGCTTTTTGAACAACGTATATTATAAATAACTGAATAAGTGTCTGAGGAATGTTTTAAGTAAAATATTGTGTTTAATATAGTGTTTAAAACAAGGCAATGCAATTACGATTTCAAAGAGTATTGTTTTATTACACACAACACTAAAATATCTCTGACTGTTTGTCAAAAGTGCAACAAATATGCCTACAACATTGCAAGAACGAAATATACATCCAACGTAAATTGCATGTAGAACATTTTCTCAAAGATACTGACTGAACTTGGACAAATAAGGTCATGGGTAATTAACGTTAGTTGTTTCTCCATCCTCCAAATCTGCCGTCACATCTTGCTATATAATCATAATATGGGTGTGTCAACCCACTTCTGTACGTCAGTGAACTGTTTGCCACAAGATGCCTAATTAAACAAAAGGTGGCGGTAATGGCAAAAATGAGTTTGTAATCTAACAAGAAGAAGAATATCCTTGCATCGCGCTGATTCGCGCAGGCTCGACAATGTAGCAATGTAGCTTTTGCTCGCGCTACACCGCTATTTGCTGTAAAAAGTAGTTAGCTACTGGAAAAGCTACACTGTTAGCTACTGCCAAGCTACTGAAAAATGTAGTTAAGTAGCTACGCTACTTGTAGTTAACTACTCCCCAACACTGGTGATTTCTGAGTTTCAGTTGAAGAATCATGGGATAAAGCTAATTGTTATTGGTCAAAATTACTTTTCAGTTTGAATGGTGACTGTTCAAATTATTTTATATGCAATTTGTGTAACACTTATGAACAATAGGCCTAACTATAGTAATTGCCAGAAAATACAAATTCTAGTTAGAAATCCTTTGCGCTTAATTATGTTTTACAAGCACTCAATTAAGTGTTAGAAGTGAAAAAGACAGAAAAAATATAAAAGTGTCCAATGTGTCCATTATATTTTGACCAAAATAGGTTATTTGAACACAAATAAGATTTTAGTAAGTGCAGACATTTTTCTGAGAGAGAAAAGTAGTATTTTACATAATAACGCAGGACATTTAGAAATCTGTTAGTCGTAAGCATTCATTAGTAATTTATTAAGATGAATAGCAAAATCCAGTTGCTATGCATAAATTAGCAGGCTTTCTACAGTGACCTGGGTGAATGAAATCCGTCACAGATGTACTAATGTGTGTGTTTAGAGATTATAGGTCTGTTGTCTCAAGACTTATGTGGTGTCTCTTAGCTGTTTAGCATGCAAGCAAATGAAGGATGACACTTCCTCAGTCTGCTGGTGTTTCGGGAAATCTCAAGGGGAGGGGCGAGTTTCTTATTTCACCTCCGAGAGTAGAAAAATAGTTTTTCATCCATGCTTTGCCCCGCCACTGATGTCCTTTCTAATTCGTTTTAATGACACAGAACGGAAAGCGCAATTTACACCAGTCACCTGTGTCCAAAAAAGCGGATTAGGAATATTTATATAGCGGTTCGCCGGTCCCCGGACTGCCGGCGCTATTCCCTTACGACAGGTTAAGTGTGTGACAGCAAAGCGGAAATTTATAATTAACACCAATACCAGGCTGGAAGTCTGTCGAGGCGTGGCCTTTTCAAGGAAGGACTTGTTCCTGGCAAATTGTCCCCATTAATCTTCAGCTTAATTGATTGTGAAAAGTTTTAGGATGACATTTTAAAAAAAGCATGCTCGGCTGGTGATTGATCTGAAGAAAATGAACTAATAATGGATGCAAGGCAGTCATTAGTTGTTGAGCGCCGAGGCTAATTTTAGACAGCTTAAACCTTGTTTGATAGCGTTTAATAAAGAGGACGTGGGGGAAGAGCTGCTAACCGGCCTTCACCTGCAAATGGACGTTCATAATACTCAGAGATGCACTTTTAGAGTCATCTTGTTTCTTATCTCATAAGGCTTCGGTTTTTCTGTTTGTTTGAATGCTATGCCGAGGTTGATATTGGTGAAATCTGTTGTTCATTCAGATTTGTTGATACTGGTTTCTCATTAAATCAATTATGAAATGTTTCCAGGTTTGTTGATAACATTACAGTTTCATATCACTTCACTGTATTCTTTATGAACAGTGTGTTTTATGCAAAATGTCTTGAGATACACACATTAAGGAGACTTGTGCATGTGGCAGGTGTGGTAGAAGGGGAATAATTGATTACATACATTTTCATATACTTTGTATATTGTTTTCATAGTTCTGTAAGGTTATGTCAAATGCATTGTCCATATAGAGGAGTGGTGCACTTTAAAGTATGTAAACTCAAAATCAACCCCATTTAGCTTTTAATAGCTATAATTATTGTTCCTGGTTTTATTTTGAAGGATTCATCGATTTGCTTTTAAGGGTGTGTTCAAAGTTTTAGTTTGCATCTCTTAGTTCTTTTGGTTTGTACCAATACATTTAGTCTTTGTTCGAATTACCGTTCACATGAATCAATTTTTAAGAGCGATCCTAAAGATACTATCTGTGTTCTGGCTAAATGTGCTTATAAATAGATATGATGGTATTTTTACCAGCTACGAACTTGTGAAAAGCTGTTATTCTTGAGCATTATGTCCTTTTTTGGGTCGCATTTGGTTACATCACATTTTGTCATTAGTTTGTTTAGATGTCTTTGGTCTGTGATGCGTTCATATTTCAGTCGAAACATACCTGAGTTCGTTTGGAAGTGGAGTGTAACTTTTCAGGGATCTCGGTCGCTTGTTTGGCAATGTTTACATAGATTCACATGAACCGGTTTAATGTAACCAAACATGCCAAGTGTAAACACACCCTAAATTAACTTTTATTCTCTAAAGGTAGCTATGTATAAAGCAGCTTTCTGTTGGTCAACTCTGGGAATTTGTGTAACCAACTTGAACACAAGCAAAATCTCCATTCATTGGAAGTTTTGCAGCCTCACACAAAACTCCCAATTGTGCAGATTTCTTTTAAAAATGTCTGTATTTTGCCCATGAAATTTCACAGAGTAACAGTGCTACTAAGGCCTCAAAGTAGGGAAAAATAATATATTAACCAATGATATCATAAATTGATATTCACAATCCAGTCAAAATCTGACATAACCAGCTATATTTAATTCATATTTTACAATTCCCTATAGAAATCAATATTTCAACAGCAGTCATTTGCTTACCTTTATAATTAAACAAATATGAACAAATCAAGTCCCGCCTTATGTAATTTGATACTGGATATTGTTTCATTTGAATATTGTTTCATCATTGGATCACATGTTGGAAGTTAAATGTGTTGCAAATGTCGTATGTTATTGTTTTAACATTATTGTTATTGCTATTTAGCTGGATGAAGCGAAACATTTAAAGGATTAGTTGACTTTAAAAAAACTTTTGCTGATAATTTACTCACCCCCATGTCATCCAAGATGTCCATGTCTTTCTTTCTTCAGTTCGAAACGAAATGAAGGTTTTTGATGAAAACATTCCAGGATTTTTCTCCATATTATGGAATTCACTGGGTACCAGACGGTTCAAGGTCCAAATCAGAGTTTTGGTCTTTTTACAGAGTCATTTTGTTCATTTCGTTCGTTGAATGAACCAAATGACTTGAAAAAAGATTTGTTCATTTTGATGAGCGAATTTGAACTGGAGAGTCATGAACGCGCATCACAGAACAGAGCAAGGCGAGCATTTGTGCTTATAAAACTTAAACTTTTCTATTTATTTTTTAAATGACCGATCATTTCGCTAGATAAGATCCTTATTCATCGTCTGGTGTCGTTTAAAGCCCTTTGAAGCTGCGCTGAAACTCTCATTTGGACCTTGAACCGTTTGGTTCCCATTGAAGTCCATTATATGGAGAAAATCCTGGAATGTTTTCATCAAAAACCTTCATTTATTTTCAACTGAAGAAAGAAAGACGTGGACATCTTCGACATGGGGGTGAGTAAATTGTCAGCAAAAGTTTTTTTTTTTTTTTTAAAGTGAACTACTCCTTTAATGGTTCTTAAAAATGTATGACACTTCTACAAGTATGTACAGATAAAATTGGAATGTTTTACTTTTTGCTCTGTGTGGTTTGTGTTTTTTTTGTGTGCTGTTATGTGACCCAGTGACCAGATTTCAGCACCAGAAAACACTGTGCTTTTTTGTTTATGCACAAACAAGCTGAACACATTGAGTACCCAGTTGTGTCAAGCCAGATAATCAATTAGCTGCTTTAATATGCAGGTCTGTTTGATCGCAGCTGTTGTGACAGCTCTGCTTTCCCACTGCTATTAGATGCCATGGCACGATAATATCAATATTGTCTTTTTCTGTCCCAGCTCACACACAAAAACAGTATATTTTTAGAAAAGACACATTTCTGGTGGCAGGCGTGTGGAGGTAAATATCACAACAGAGGATATTTACTTTTCAAGGTATCTTGCAATAAAAGCTAGTTATTTTTGCTGCTGTACCTTTAAGATTTGTTCCCTTCGTTTAACACCCTACTTGTCCTCCAGTAGGGTCTCTACTTGCCCCGAGGGTGTTACGGTCTCGTGGTGTCAGGCACAGGCTGTGTCGTCCCTCAGGGCCACAGAAATGACCGTTATGTCCACTCCCACAGTGCATTGTCATTTGCGTGGGCAGCGGGTCGGATTGATTCCGACAGCAGCGCTAGGTCATTAGCAGAGAGCTCAGAAGTCCTCTGTCAAAGCGCTCCACGCTTCCGCCCAGCTAAATAATAGCATTTATATCACACAGATCATGCTTAGCAAGAGATGAATTATAGATGCAGGGTTTCGTTTTTAAGGCTGATGAGAGCTTAGCTGCCTGTGAAGGGCAAAAGCAGTGTATGGTCATAGACACACTGCACAGAGAGTAAGACTGAACCTTTGTCCGTTCTTTTTAGGAGATAAGTCTGGTCAGTAAATTAGCTATGAGCTAATGGAGCCGTAAGCCAATAAATGTTTATGAGTAGGCTTGTTTTGGGAGCTGAGCTTGACCGGCAGCACTTTAAAAACATCAGAGAGGTATATTAATGTCCAAGCACTCTTCTGTTTACCTTCTGTTGGAGTTTAGCTCCAACTTGCCTCAACACACCTGCCTGGAAGTTTCTAGCATACCTAGTGAGACCTTGATTAGCTGGTTCAGGTGTGTTTAAAGATGTGGTATGCAATATTGACTAGTGGTTAATAATAATAGCTAGTGGTTTAAGTGGGTACTGCAGTCCAAATTTAAAATATTACAGAGAGTTGTCCCTCCTCAGACTTAACACTCACACTGTTTGCTAGTCTAAGGACATGCAACAAGAATGAGCGCAATTGACAATGAAAGGCGATGAACCTTGCTCTAAGTTTTTTTAATGATTTATCCACAGTTTAATCTGGTTATAAAACATTTTAAATGGATGAATATGATTTTTAGGTTGGGTATAATCTGCGATCTATAACCCAGTTTGTTTGACCCAGTCGATTGCAGCAATACACTCGTTTTGCAAATCTCGTGTCGATTCTCGTTTACTCGTCTCGTGAGACGTGTCTCATCACACCCCTACAATAAACTGTCTAAAAATATTAATAATGGTAACAAATTATGCATCTTTTGAAAGGTCTAAGTGCCCGTACACACCGGGGCGAATATCAGCACGCGTTGTTCGCCAGTGTTTTTCAACACGTTTTTTTGTGTTCACACCCAAGCGATTTTCGCTGAGCCGAAAAGATGGCGCTTTATGTAAAACAGAAATAATAATAGTATACTATACTATTATTACAGAAATACTAATGTAAATTATATTACATAGCTCTAGAGACAAGCAGTTCAACATTCATCTTGCCCATAGATATCTTACCTTGCATCTTCCTCGTCTTCTGGCAGTGAGTGCATGGTGGCGTACATCTTCTTCGCGTTACGTATGTATTTTCGTTAAGACCGTTTTGTGTTTGAGTGCTCCGAAGTTGTGTTTTACTGTAACTTCAAAAGTACCAGACACATGAGAAAAAGTGGCAATCTCATTGGTCGGATAGTTTCTGACGCGCGTGTAAACCAAAAAACGAACCCGAGGCGTTTTTTTTTTAAATGACGCTTTTACGCGTGCCGTTTTTCACGTCAGTGTGCACACTCACATTGGCGCCCTTTGTTTAGTCACGAGGCGTCGGTGAATATCGTCAATATCGGTGAATAACGTCGGTGAATATCGCGAACGAAATTCGCTCACGGTGTGAACAGGTCTTAAGGGTTTAGTGCCAAGTCTACGGTCTCTGTTTTACATTATAGATGCTGCAGAAACTGTAATATTGTAATTTGTGTCAGTACACGAGTACAAATGACAACATGCAAAATCAAAACAGGACGTCATATGTTAATGAAATGGCGATCACGAGATGTGATCCAGTCGAAAACATCCAATAGTACTTTTTGTCCACTAAAGTGTTAAAACCATGAAATATTGATGTTATCCATTGTTTACATCAGATTTCTCCTGAACGATCTGCCCTCCATCATCATTCTTCAAAAAATGATGCTATTTGAGCCCTTTTGTAAAACTTGAATTGGTCTAAATCAGTGATTTTCAACCAGGGGGCCTCAACAAACTTCCAAGGTTGTCTCAAGATGGCTTAAAATAGTTTAAAAAAGACATAGCAACCATTCAAATTAGTTAAAAGAACAGCAAACTAAGATATGACTCCTTCAACAGCTATTCTTGGAAAACCTGATATGCTATATGAGAGACAATTGTGATTTCTAGACCTTGAAAACAATTGGACATAAATGCATTTTATAAAGTAGAAATTGAGTAAAGATATCTTTTAAAAAATCCTTATCCATAATTGTTATCCAACAAATCACAAACAACTTAGAAAGGTCATGGAACCTTTGAATATTGTTGTGGACAATGGGGGGCCTTGGGGTCGAAAAGGTTGAGAAGCACGGGCCTAGAGGGAATCTGCTGACTTTCTGTGCTAATTTTAGTAGTAAATAGATTCAAACTAGTACTATAGTCTTATTATTTACTTTTGAAAGCATAGTCAAATATGCCAAAGTATGAAACAAACCAACACAACAGGGTGGAGAATGTGCTGAGCGTTGTGGAGCTTTCTGCTGTTATGTGGGCACAGATCGCTCTCTTTTGGACATCCGCCGTTTTTGCATTCATAATAGGGATGCGCCAGACGGCTTGTTGGAAAGTTTCTGATCTTCACTGAGCAAATTAACAGCGCTGTTGTTTATTGCTTATCTGTGGTTTTTGATGTGTTTTAGTGATAAAGGATGAGGAGCGTTCAGAGACACTGATCGACAGGGAGCCTTAATTACTGCCTGTGTGTGTGTGCGCGTGTGTGCGTGTGCGCACCTGTGGTGAGCGCTGGGGTGACAGGACACCAAACGCCTCTTAATATGTCTCGCAGCTTCAAGTTCCAACACTCAATCTTTCATCAACTCCTTGTTTACTTTCTTCTCTTTCGTTCTCTTGTTGTTTGTTTTGTCGCTTCGTCTTTGTTGTTTTTGGCTTGTTTGTGATAATAGGGCTTGGATTAAAAAAGAGACGAGGGGAAAAAAAACACAGACACTTTGAAAACCCTTCGATCTTCACACCGGAGGAAAGCGCAAAGACGGCGGCTTTAGAAATGACAGCTGTTTACATTTGCATAACATCAATGCGGAGCGAGGCGGTGTCTTTGAGCCCGTCTGTGTGCAGCTGTCACCGGCTGTAATCGCAGGTTGATTCGCGGTTCACAGGAATCGCCATCAGCGCTTCTCTGGCTCTTCGCTGAGATCAGGTAGAAGGTGGCAGAGAAAGAAAATAACACACAGGGAGGGTGTTCTTCACCTCAAAGCACCTCATGCTCGAGACGTCAAGTTCCTCTCGTGCACGCAGATGGGTTTAGGGATGTCAAGCCTGTCTGAGGGATATCTGTCCACCTTACCTTTGCCGAGGACATGCGTTCCAGAGCTTAAAGGGATAATTAACCCTAAAATTTTAAAAAAAATCCGTCATCGTTTACTCACCTTTATGTTGTCATTGAACCAAATAAGAGATTATATGGTAACTAGATGGTCAAGATTTGAGAGTTGGGGCCCTATCCTACACCCGGCGCAAATAGTTTTTTGCTAGTTTCAGCCCGACGCAGTTATCATTTTTACGTCCTCCGTCATGTTTAAATATCAAATGCATTTGCACCCATTTGTGGGCCCATGGGCGTGCTGGTCTAAAACGAGGTGTTTGGCATTGTTGGCGTGTTGCTATTTTGAGGCAACAGAAAAGACTGCCCCATTGACCAACAATACCTGGGGTCAGTTGCATAAACTTAGCCATTATGTTAAGACAGTGTCTTAAGAACTTGTTTGACCAACTAGGAGTTAGTTAGGGGTAGGGCTGTAACGATACACAAAACCCACGATTCGGTTTGTATCACGATTTTTGATTCGATCGATTTCGATTCGTATCGTGATTCTATCAAGGGGGCGGGGCTTGGGGTGAAAAAATTGATTTTGAGAGGAAAAAAATTGACCGGTATTTTAAGGAGTTATCAGTCTTGCTGTTCGGTATCAAATTAGACCAATGTATGTTTTTATGTAACTAACTTTAAAAAGTTATGAACAGTCTTGAGGAAAATAAATGGATGACTAATGGTCTAAAGGTCTTAAACCTGTTCTTAAAATAGGGCCCATAGAGTGTAGAGGAAGATATCAGCCTATTTTTATTCATAAGGGTTCAGATTGATGTTAATAGACATGCTTGAGAAGTGCACTTCATTTTTATAATTGATAATGATAATAATGACAAAGACCAATGGAATCATGTATTTTAGTCTATTCTGTTTATTAACGTGCAATTCAATCATTTATGTATAATTTCAAAGAAAAAGAAAGAAAAGTTGCATATTTTATGAACATCATGATCTCAACAGTCCCATTCAAAATGTGCTTTTGTTTTATGTGAAATAGCAGAATAAAAGTTCTTCAAAATATCTGGTTTTGTATTGTATGGGAGAAAGAATGTCATGATCACGAGTAAATGATAACTCAACTTAATTTTAGTGGGGAATTTTCGAGCTGAGCTTTGTGTGTGTTTGTAAAGGATGGATGGCGTTCTTCAAAAGCCTTTTTCTTGTAACATTATTATGCACACACACACAAAAAAATTCTTAACAAGCTCGCCATTATGCAGGAAATGGGACCCATGAGCATATTTAACATATTTCATGGCAACCTCTAAATCACACTGATATTTCTGTGATAACTCTTTAATGTAGGGGAATAATCACCCTCGATTTATTATGTATGTTGTGTTATTTTATTTAAGAACTTTTTTTTTTTTTTTTCTAAAATACTGTTTAGATGAAGACTGGAGAGATTTTTCTGCTCCCTGAAAAATCCCATTGAACTGCAACTATGTAGAATTTGTTATATGATAGTAGAGTGTGGTTGCTAAGGTGTTCTGAGTGCTTTTTAGCATGTGTGTTTGCAGTTTCTATGTGTTTTCTAGTTCTGAGTGGCTGTTTAATGGCTTAATGGGGATCAGTACATTGTGTACACAAATTTGGGCACTAGTAAGGACCCTGCTCATTTTACACTGGGACACTAGCTGTGTTTCCACTGTTGGGCCAAAAGCGAGCATGCTAGTGCGTCCCAGGGCCAGTCGTGTTACCACCGCCACTTTCAGGTCTTAATCGGACCTCGTCGGGGCTACCTCAGGGCGGCCTGCCGAATACCTTGGTCCAAAGTGGGCCAACTGGGGCTTGAGTAGTGGTAGTGGTCATGTATAAAGGTGGAGTCTACCAACGCCACGTTATTAGCCTGGCTCGCACTTGTCCGACAGTGGAAAAGATGCGAATGATGACTAGCAATATTACAATGCCCTCGTCGGTAAACCTCACTACTGGTATACAGTTTATATGCAGAACTGATATTTATGATAAATACACTACATTGATTGTTACATATACGTACATACAACATTTTAGCCATACATTGATTATAAATGTTAGCTAGATTTATTAAGAGATGTGTTTATGCTAAAATCGTATTCAATTACTTTTTTTTCTAAACATCTATCATGCGTGTCATTATGTGTATTCAGTTGGCTCGCACAATTTATGTTTTGGGCTTCCGAATTTCTGTTAAGGTAAGGTGAGCATCAATGCTCCCTGGTTTTCACAGTGCATTGTGGAATTTTTTAGGGAGCTTATGTTTTAATCTAGTTCACTCGAAAGTTTTTGAGACAGCCCTTATGGTGCGATCACACCGGATGCGAATAGCGTGTCAGGCACGAATGATTTCAATGTTAAGTCAATGCAAGGCATGCGTTACGCGCATAAAAAATTCCTGCGCCGTGAATGAGGTGTAGAGTGCATCACGTAGACGCGAATACGCCTAACTCCTAATGGTGCGAATTGAGTGTCTGGCGCGTTAAGCGCAAATGATTTAGTTAGTGCTATTTGTGCATTCACGGGTTTGACGCGAATTCGCGCCTGCCGCCCGAGTTGAAAAATCGAAACTTTGGCGTCAATTTGCGCCGCTTTAATCAATCAGGAGCCTAGCTGCTTGCTCACGTGGTGAAGTATCTGGATGCTTCGATAAATTATTTTGTAATATGACTAAATGCCTGGTGTGGTTCCAATGCACAACAAAGCAAATATTGTATCACTTAAAACTTCACGTTACTCCCTATCCGTACTATGAATACTTCGACCTCGTCTAACATACCCAGTGATAATAGACAAAGTCTCCACCACAATACTGTCGGGGGGTGGATTCGGCGACTCAAAACGGGGGTTGGAGGTAAAACCTGACTTTTCCAATGAGCGTGAACTGCGCGTGCTGCTCGTTCATTCCTGACAGAGTGAGCGCCACTCTCGTTCACGTTCATTGTATGAAAAGTGATTAGTTCAGTTCAGCGTTCGACAAAAATATGAACGAGTTCAGTGAACGTTGTTCATTGAATGCATTCATGCACAACACTGGGCGACGATGATCCCCACGCCGCTGTTCTGCTCTCCAGTGAAAATACAGTGCGGTGACCCTCTCGATGAATGCTCGATCAACATAAAAAAGATGGCCGCCACCAGGTTTCGATTCTGACGCGCGTAAATTTCGCTTCAAACTTTTGTTTTGACGTGCAAATTAACACAAAGTGGTCAAACTAGACGTGGTAGATGTGAATTTCACGCACTATTCGCGTCCAGTGTGAACGCACAATTAAAATGGCCGACTCCCTGATCAGTGCCCTGACTACTGACCTAGGAAGCTGATTGAGACGCACCCTATGAAATTCTGGTTTCTAGATATGGCGTGGGTGCCTCTTATAATGCATGGGCGTCTCTTATAATGCATGGGCGTCAGTTTGGTTTGAAATGTGCTGGGTACAGAGACTTATTCGGAAGGGAATTTTCAAAAGTGCTGGGTACAATGACGCATTCATTCTTTTTTTACTCTTTCGAGTAGGTCATGTTTTGAAAGACGATGTCCTGTAGCTTCCTGATGTACATAAATAAAAATGAGCACAATGTCTGAGTATTGTGAGTATATAAACT
>JAQIUQ010002246.1:132500-200000 GCA_030378365.1 Hybognathus amarus
TATTAAAAAATGCCGTTATTTTATATGAAAAAGTTAATAATTGTATTTTATTAAGAAAATATTTTGGTTTGACTTGCATATGTTTTTGATCAGATCAGATAGCATGTGTTTGTTGTCAAACTCAAAAATTAGTTTATTTTTAATTATTAAAAAATGCCATTATTTTATCTGAAAAAGTTAATAATTGTATTTTATTAAGAAAATATTTTGGTTTGACATGCATATGTTTTTGATCAGATCAGATAGCATTTTAAGCTGTCATATGGTGATGTTACAATGTGCCCCTCACATGTTACAATTTACCCCACCTATGGGGCATGTTGTCACATTTCACTTCCATTCTTTCAGGGTAAATCAAGAAAAAAGTATGCACTGTATTAATAAAACAAAACCACATAATTGTGCTAGACATGTGGGAAATTAATGTGTGTGGGGCGGGGACTTGTAAACCCTAAGTAGATTTACACAAATTGACAAAGTCAAAAAGTGTTACTTTTGTGCCCCGCTCTCCCCTAGTTGTCTTGCCATATCAAACTGGGATTTTTAACAATGACAAAATGACACACTTCACCAGTTATAGGTCCAATTATTCTCAAGTCCTAAAAGAATCATTTAAGGAAACACTAAGGAACTGGAAATGCAGTGGAATTGGACTTTTTCACACACAGAAACAAATTAAGACATCAATCCTACTGTGTTTTAGGACACCATGCATTTCTTTTATTCTGCTCTCTACGTCTGTCTCTTTAGTTTTTTTTCCTCTCATTTCCTCCTTCCTTTCACGTTTCAGCACTCGAGTGGTTCCTGCGGTCGGGCGTACTTTTATGTGATAATTTAAATACACTGCCAGTTGTTTTCTCCTGCCAACGCGATGTCTTTTCTCTCGCCGCTGTGGTGTGGGTGTTTTAAGTAGTTTAATTAGAACAGAACAGAGGATGTTGTCTCTATATTATCATTACCAGCAAGCATCACTTTGAGTTGGGTAACCATTGAACGTTTGTAAACTGTATATGGATGTGTCACAGTATGTCCAAATGTGAACAGCGTCTGTTGTAAGCCAAATGTGAGTGTTATATACAGGCAAACACACGTTTCAAATAGCAGTCCCGTAGTATATTGTGGCTTGTTTTATTGTGCAACATTTAGAATTTTATATAAATATTGGAAGTTGTGAGTTGATGCTAAATGTACATTTTTAAGTTTACGTTTTGCATACACTCTTAGAAAAAATGGTTCATTGGGGTTCAATGAAGCATAGGGTTCTTTACTCTTTTATGCTCAAAAAGGTTTTATAATGACAAGAAAGAACCCAGTTTTGGCACAAAGGTTCTTTATAGGCTATTATTCATTCATAAATTACATTATTCTGCAACATTTTGTAGTTGTAATTCAATTATTGTTTATTAAACTGCTGTATTAACTTTATATCACATTTTAATCATGCTGATTTTTGGAGGAGAAATGGCACTTTTCATGTGATATTGATTAACTACATAAAATAATATAAATATATACACTACCGGTCAAAAGTTTTAGATCGGTAAGATTTTTTATGTTTTTAAAAGAAGTCTCTTCTGCTCACCAAGGCTGCATTTTTTTGATAAAAAATACCCACAAAAAACACAGTAATATTGTGAAATATTATGACAATTTAAAAGGACTTTTTTAATGTTAATATATATATTAAAATGTAATTTATTCCTCTGAAAAAAAGCTGAATTTTCAGCATGTATGATTATTATCCATGTTGAAAATGCTTTTTTTTATGTTTTTTTACATTTTTATTTCAGGATTCTTTGATGAATAGAAAGTTCAAAAGAACAGCTTTTATCTGAAATGGAAAGCTTTTGTTACATTAAACACTACCCTTTAAAAAGTTTGGGGTCAGTAAGAATTTGTGTTTTATTTTTTGGGGAAATAAATAAGAAATCAATACTTCTATTCATCAAGGATGAGTTACATTGATCAAAAGTTACAGTAAAGACATTTATAATGTTAGAAAAGATTCTAATTAAATAAATGCTGTTCTTTGAACTTTCTATTCATCAAAGAATCCTGAAATAAAAATGTAAAAAACTGTTTTCAACATTGAATAATAATCATACATGTTTTTGGAGCATAAAATCATCATATTAGAGTGATTTGTGAAGGATCATGTGACACTGAAGACTGGAGTAATGATGCTGAAAATTCAGCTTTTTTTCAGAGGAATAAATTACATTTTAATATATATTAACATAAAAAAGGTCATTTTAAATTGTCATAATATTTCACAATATTACTGTGTTTTTGTGTATTTGTTATCAAACAATTGCAGCCTTGGTGAGCAGAAGAGTACTTCTTTTAAAAACATAAAAAATCTTACCAATCTTAAACTTTTGACCGGTAGTGTACATTTTCTAACCCCAATATCTTGAATTTTGTGATCATTCACATGCATTCATAAATACATTTTAGGGTCTTGATGTTTGTCAATAATACAAAATATTTAATCCAGAAAGGACAAAACAAATGATGATAAATGAACCCAAAAGGTTCCATATACACGATTGAAAAATGATTTTGTGGTGAAGTAAATACTACAGAAAAAAAAAGTAATTTACATGAAGTTAGTTCAGGCGAGAATAAAAAAAGTAAATTCTATGGTAGCACTCAATTCAATCGTGTAGAAATGAAAGCGTAAATAAAATTAAGTAAAATTACTCAACTTTTCTGATGCTGATGTTCCCATCATGCACTGGGCTATGAATACTTAATGAGGTTTATTTTTCACTGTAAATATTTACACTATTTTATCATTGCTTTTGTTGTTAGGATTAGTAATTTGCCATTTTGTGACATGTGGAGTTCATTTTCTACTTAAAATAACACATTCAAACACAAAAACGGTCAAATGTTACCATCATTGTGTATTGTCTACCAAGTATTGAGGTCTGCGTTCAAACGTTCAATATCAAAAATGAAGATGTGATGACACACTAGTATTGATTACTTCAACATTTCTGAGTAAATCATACACTTAAAAACGTGTGGTCTAATTCAATGTTATATTGTTTAAGTGAAATTTTGTACTAGATATTACTTAACCTTTAATTAGCTAAATTAATTTCTTATGTTACTTTTACTTAACTTAGTTAAGTATGGTTTACGTAATTCTATGTGTGAAATTTACTCAAAATATTAGTGCAAAAACTTGCCTTGAAATTTTTGTTTCTTTTTTACAGTGTAGAACCTTTTTCCTGGTTACAAAGGTTCTTATTATTGAACCCTTAAAAAGGTTCTGTATAGAACCTTTTAGGGATTTCAAATACGTAGCGCTGATAGAACCTTTTCGGTCCCACTTTATATTAAGTGGCTTTAAGTACTATGTACTTACATCGAAAAATAAGTATAATGTACTTATTGTGCTCATGTTGTATTGTAAAACACTTTTGCTGCTATTGAGGGTAAGGTTAGGGACAGGTGTGGTGGTATGGGTAGGTTTAAGGGTAAGGGATGGGTCAGCTGTGTAATTAGAGATGTAATTACATAAATTAGTTACAGCTGTAATTACATGCTGGTATTTTAAAAACATAAGTACAATGTAAAACATGTATGTACACAGTAATTCCATTGTATCAAATTATTTGTTTCAATGTAAGTACATAGTAGGCTACTTAAAGCATAAAGTGGGACCACCTTTTCTTCTAAGAGTGTTAGAATAGTATATTTAATAAATATTTTAAGTTGTACGTTTATATTTTTAATATTTGTTAAATTAATAAAATGCTTTGGATAGAAGGATCTCAGCTCCAACATGATTATTAACATATGAAGAGTTCAGATGCAAAAGCCTCTAAATGCCATTTGAAATTTTCTTCTAAAATGACCATTTTTATCAAGCTTGTATATTTAAGTTCAGTAATTTCACTTAAATGACAATTAATAGGTAATCTTCATTGCCATTTAAGTGAAATTACTGAACTTAAATATACAAGCTTGATAAAAATCATCATTTTAGAAGAAAATTTCAAATGGCACTTAGAGGCTTTTGCATCTGAACTCTTCATATCTATAATATGTAATATTACTGTAACATAGTGTATATTTATAATATTCAGATATATTACATTAGATTAATGTTGCAGTGTCTGGAGTGTAAGATATATTTGTCATCGAGGGAACGCTCTCTCAATATAGACGGCTCAGAGCCGAACACATTTAGTCCTTCGTTGCTTTTCAATTTTCCGAGTGCTGAACTACACCCTCCCCTCCTCTCACCTCTCTCCAAATCCAGCCAGGCATTAGAAACAGTATTTCCCTCGGCAGAGATCCGCTCTCAGCATGCTGTTCTCTGTCATGTTGCGGTAGCGGTGGAAAGTACTGGCCGTACCATGGTACAGTCAGAGTATCAAATGGCACCATGTTGATATATACTGTATATACCATGGTAATGAATAACTATATTAATGTAGCATAGTATTTACATGGTAATTCCACGCAACTCCCATGGTACATGTTTAGAAAAAAATCATATCATTTAATTTTATTAAATTATTATTGAAAATATTTGATTTAGGAATATATTTCACAAGTTATCATATTATAGAAATACTGATTAGATTTGCATATTTGTAGTATTTACGTGGTACTTCAAAGCAAAGAATACTATTATTACCATGGTACCATATCAAAAGAAACCAGTTTATTCTGATTCCCATACGAATGATTCTAACGATTCAGTCAGTGACTAAAAAACATACCTGAACAAATAATTAATAATAATAAGAAGAAACATTTATTGGGGCCTGAGCACTGATTGTCCCCGGAACCTTTTGGAATTGCTTTTGTTTATTTGTATATTACTTTTCATACTTGAAACCCTGCCTTATAAGTGCTTCAAAAGCATATAAACAAATATTAGCAGTACAATTTCACACAATATCAATATAAAAATGTACAAAAGTAACTATAAAAGGTTCACTGGATAAAATATAGACATGAAACAAACTCTCACACAATATGAAGATACTGTTAAGCAAATTTAAAGAGATACTCCACTTTTTTTATGAAATACTCATTTTACAATTCCCCAATACTCAAACTCATTTTAAAATGTTTAGTTAAACAGTTGGGTTTTACCGTTTTTGAATCCATTCAGCCGATTTTCTGATATTAAGAAGAATATCAGTAACCAGACAGTTTCTGGTCTTATTGACTTCCATAGTAGGAAAAAAAACATACTATGGAAGTCAATGAGACCAGAAACTGTCTGGTTACCGATATCTTTTAAATATCAGAAAATCATCTGAATGGATTCAAAAACGGTAAAACTCAACTGTTTAACTCTGGGGGAGTTGTTAAATGAGCCTATTCCTAAAAAAGTGGAGTATCCCTTTAAGAAGATATTACCCTTATGAATTGCTTCTTTTTGCATTAAAACAGAATCAGTGTAGTACGATTCCCGAACAGGAATCGATTCCTGAACGATTCCTAATCCCGTAATCCCGTAATCTAAATCTTTTGATTCAGTTTTTAGTGACTCATATGCATACAGCTTACAACTGTGAAACATAAATTAGTGTACTCTGTGGATCCTCAAATACACATAATGCATTTTGTCAGTAGTATTTACAAATGAAGGAAATGTGATGTAATTTTTTATTTACCAAATAAATAGGTGAGGTAATTTTTTTTATACCACAAAAGACTGAAATGTCATTTCAAAAAGTTATTCTAAGCAACCTTTTGCATGACTGAAAAAGCGTCTACGAAATGACAGCTTGTAAGATGGGAATGCCCCTACTTGTACCATGTGACCGCTGTATCACTGCAGTTCACTAGGTGGTGCCATCGAAATCACTCAGTGTTCAAATCACTCGTTTTCAGTCACTCCTTCAAGTGAATATATTAGAGGAGTAATGTAGGCAACAGTGAGGGCGATATCAAACATAGCATATGACTATGAAAACATAAACGTGAACAAAATCACAAAATGTAGCTGTTACATGCAATTTACTTGAACTTTTTTTCAAATATGTATTGGTTTAAAGTACTAAATCGTTAATGACAATCATTAAGAGGAATCAGAACCGGGATCATTAAATTCTTCTGATTCCCATCTTTAGTACAGTCATTGTGTTTATTATAATGGTAGTGTTGTCATTTTTTTTAACGTTTCAGTGCAGATACAACCTAAGGCGACAAAACCAAACACTCCTGTTATAATCGACTGTAGATGCGCTGTTAGTGGAGACACGTCTGTCTGAACAGCGCGTCTGACTTTCTAATGACGAGGGGGAGAAATGTAAACCTCCATCTCCAAATAGTGCGCGCAAATCCGACTGTGGAAATTAATCCTCTCAATTCTCTGTTCCTCATTGTGTCGCACCAAAGGAATTTGATCCCATTGAATAATTTCATTATAACTTGTGAGCTTGTGGATTAATAGGAATCTTCACTGTAAAGACAAACAGGAGAGGGGAAGCTGTCGGTTTGCGCTCTTTCTCTCTCTCTCTCTCTTTCTTTTCCCGTTCTCTCCCGTCACCTGCCGCACAGTCAAACCCGAGACACAATCAGTGTGCACAATGGCGTACTTGTAAACAAGATTAATGCCCATGTACTGTTTTAACAGCTTGTCAAGAGATCACATGAACACAAAGGCAGCAGGTTATTACACATCCGCTCTACATTATTAAGCTGATATGTACATTTATGATACACTAAACCCATGCCGTGAACTACTGTATAAGATGCTCAGACACTGTGATCCCTGTGCGGTTACAGATCAGATGTTGTAGCATTTTGCTACATGTTGGTAGAATGTCTGCTTCTACTTTTTAATACTAATTTAATACATAAAATTTGAATTGTTTCAGTTGAAAGTTTTCCCCCAGCATGTAATATTGACAGTTACTGGGTACTGCAGTTCAAATTGTAAATATTAGAGAGAGTTGTCCCTGCTCAGACACGGGTTGCTAGATTGAGGACACGCAACAGGACTGAACGCAGTTGACATTTGAACGCACTGTAAAATTTACGAGTTGTTTTATCCACATTTTATTATGCCTCTGGTCATAGAGCTTTTTAAATGGATGGGTATGCTTTTTAAGTCGGGTATCCACCTAAGCGCCTGTTCACATCGCGTCTTTTGCACGCTTAAGTCGTTATTCAAATGTAGGCCACGCGGTTTGCGCACTCATAATGGAAGCGACACGGTCGTGCGTGCGACATGCTAATTTTTCCAAGCGTGTCTGCGACGCATTGAGATAAAAACATCTCAACTTTTCAGAATTGCTGCAAGCGCACCATATGCGCACAGTAGGTCACGTGACGAACCAGCCGGAGCGCAACTGTCCTAGCGCTTTGGAAAGGAGAATGCGGCGCGCCCAGCGTTTTCTACGTGTTTTAGGCGCTATATGTGAATCCGGCCTTATTCTGCACTAAACAATGCGCGTTGCCATGACGACGACTCTGGTTGCCAACTTCCGGTTCGAATCTAGTCTATGGGTTTTTGATATGTGTTTCAGATTGTGTCATCCCCACATCTCAGGGCTGCACGATTAATCGCACAACGTTGATATGCGCATCTAATCACTAAAGCCGGTTCCTTGATCAGTAGTGAATCACCTTCACCTGCTGTCTGTAGATGAGAGCTGGCATATTACTACAAAGAGCCGTAGTTAACTGACAAGACTAGAGTCCAGCATCGCATTAAATATCTCTATGGCGATCTATTTTCTACTATATTAACTGCGATTTAGCAGAACTAGATAATTTGTTGATCAAACAGTGATTGAAATTAAGATACAATTAATAAATGACAAAATTCTTCTTAAAGAAAGGCTTTGTGGTTTCTCTTTAAGATCTCTGTAAAAAAGCTTTCAGAGCGGTCATGTCCGTAATGGAGAACTGTCACATCCGTAACATTGCTTTTTTCTCAGAAATGCGAAAACGAAAAAATAAAATAATATTTTATGTTCTGTGGAGGCCGAACCTTCTTCATCCGGTTCAGTAGGCTATTACTTTTGTTTTGCGCAGTGTAATTAATAGAATTACTAATTTTGCCACCTAAAAGTTAAAAATTTGTTGTGTTATGTGTGTTTTCGCTCATATTAAAAGGGGGGGGGGGGGGGGTTGACTGCGATTTCACTTTTGTCTATTTTAAATAGTGTGTAATGTTGCTGTTGGTGCATGAACAGTATCTGCAAAGTTGCAGTGCTGAAAGTTGTAAGCAGAGATATCGTCTTTTAAAAATCCAGGAAGTATAATTGCCTACAAAAACGACTCGATTGGGACTACAGCTGGGTTGTGGTACGTCACTAACCCACACATTTGCATCAACCCCTCCCTCAGAATATGCAGAAAATGGCATGCGCATATTTCTGAGGCACGTCGACTCGTCGAGTGTGTTGTTCACGCAGCTGTCAGGTCTTCTGTGTTCGAAACTTCCCACGGATGCTATACTTCCTCAATAATGGATACAATTTATGTTTGATTATGTTCCTGAAAATGACAATCGTAATCTAGCGAGTTCAACACCGGATTCAACAAGACACTTACTAAAACATGAAGCAGTTCCGACTTTAAAACCAGAGGCAGCAGTTGTTGGGCCACAATCTGTAAGTAGGCTAAGACTTCATCATTTAAATGTATTAAATGTATTTGCATGTATAGTAATTCCAGACGTAGCCTTGTGGGTTTTTTTTTTTTTTTTTTTTTTCAAATGCCAGTGCTGGCTTTATAGCCACTACTAGTTAGACTATGCTATTTTGTGTCTACAACAAACGCGTACAAACATTATGGACCTGAATTTTCTATAAGTACTAATGTTTTAAACGTATTTTTTATGTATGCTTTTTGACGTTATTTTCGATTTGATCAAGAACGTAAACATGCCAACGCTGTTTGTGTTTAACATTAGTTGCCAGTCAGTTGCTATTGTTGCCAGTCAGATGCTATTGTGTAAAATAAACGTGTATAAAGTTAAAAAATGTAGCAAATTATCATTCAGAAACGTTTAGTAAGAGCCGTAGTATGGTGAGTTCTGCTTGACTCTCTCTTTATCGCGGCTTTCTCTGTCTGATTCTGCCTCAAACTGATACTGCAGTTCAACACATATTTACATCTGGACCGGAGCTCATGACATGCCCGTTTCACCCGTAAAGGTAATGGCCGGTAACCTTCCGGACAACGTGAGCGAAAGTTTACCCAATCACAACACACCGGGCCAAACTAACCAATCTGAGCCCACTGCGTGTTTTCATAGAATCAGGAAGTGAACCGCTCGTTCAGGGGACAGAGGAGAGTGCGGCTTACAATAAAGGTGAAGTTTATGAAAAATAAGACTTTTAAAAAAAGAAAAAACACGAATACATGTTATATTGCACCCCATAAATACAATCATGCAAAGAAAAAAAACAGTCAAATCTTTAAATATAAAACGCATGTGTAGACTGATATTTTTCAAATGTCTGGACTAGAGTGCTAGCATTATATGTAAACAAATACTTCAATCGGAAGTATAAATACGTTTAGTCAGATGAACCCGCTATGAATCATGGGAAATAGAACGGGCGCAGAAAAAGGTGGATAATCTGTGATTTTTAACCCAGTTTACACAAATACACATTGATGTGGGATTAACAAAAAAAGAAGAGAAAGATATAATTAGTGAGGATTTCCCAACTAAAACAAATCATAAATATAAGACAGAAACTGCTTATAGTTAGTAAATGTATTACTTATCAAGCCTTTTGTTAAAATGAGCATAAACTCATTAAACACACTTGATATTGCACGCCTCCAGAGATCAGTTTTCATTCCAAACTTTTGTATGGTAGTGTTTTTTTTTTAGTTATTTTTTGGGCGGCACAACTATGCACTATAACTTATGCAGTCAGAGACATCGGCAATATTTGACCAAGAATGAATTGAGCAGAAAAGAAATGAATCCACATAAACCGAAGAGGAAAGTATCTGTGTGAGCGCTGTAAGACTGCAAACAGAGCGGCAGGTTGGATGTGGCCTCCAGGCCTCGTTCCTGCAGTGCTGGGCTTTTTTAGCGTGCTGTTTTATAGCGCTCTGAGTTTGTCATCCAGAGACTGTAAAGCGCAAGTATCTCCGTCTCGTTAGAGCCGGAATGGGAGACTCCCGTCGGTTCGGAGTGTTGGAATGCTCTGCTTTAATTGCGTTTGATGGCGGCTCTGCAGAACAAACCAGTGGAAAGAGCTTTTATTGCCTTTCCACCGGGGTCCCGTCTCGTGTGCTGATCTTTAAACAGCGAGGCTTCATTTCAACCTGAGAATAACAAGCTGGGGCTTATATTATTGGTTAATGGGCTTTCGTTTGCAAGTTAAGACACTTCCAGTGAGAAGAATAGCTCTTCTGGATTTCTCCTTTTATGTTCCACAGAAGAAAGTCATACAGGTTTGGAATGACATGAGGGGGAGTAAGTGAGTAAAAACGACAAGTTTCTTTTTTGGGTGAACTATTCCTTAAAAGTAAAGGTATTTTCCCACTTTCCATCTCCATCTCTCCCTCTCTCTCTCTGGGTCTTTCTTTTACTTGAGCTGGTAGTGAGCAGTCATGTAGTGACTCAGAGTTTCCCTGGGGCTTGATTTTATGATCTAATGGCAGTCTCTCTCTCTCTCTCTCTCTCTCTCTCTCTCTCTCTCTCTCTCTCTCTCTCTCTCTCTCTCTCTCTCTCTCTCTCTCTCTCTCTCTCTCTCTCTCTCTCTGGCAATGTCTATAATAAAGGGACGTATAATAACTCATGGTGCCAATTTTGACATTTCAGAGCATTTACAAAAACTATGGTTTCTCGATGCCATCTCTGCTGATTAAGTAGATGTTGCTCAAAGGAAACATTGATTTTTATGAGCAATGATCTATCTATCTATCTATCTGTCTGTCTGTCTGTCTGTCTGTCTGTCTGTCTGTTCGGTCTATCTGTCGGTCTATCTGTCGGTCTATCTGTCTCTTGTCTATCTGTCTGTCTATCTGTCTGTCTATCTGTCTGTCCGGACCGCCCGCCGCCCACCCATACGTCTGTCCTTTCATCCATCCATCCATCCATCCATCCATCCATCCATCCATCCATCCATCCATCATCAATCCATCCATCCATCCATCCATCCATCATCCATCCATCCATCCATCCATCCATCCATCATCCATCAATCCATCCATCATCATCCATCCATCCATCCATCCATCCATCCATCCATCATCCATCCATCCATCCATCCATCCATCCATCCATCTATCTATCCATCTATCCATCCATCCATCTATCCATCCGTCCGTCCGTCTGTCTATCCTTCCATCCGTCCGTTCATCCATCCATCTATCCTTCCGTCCGTCCGTCCATTCATCTTCAAAGTGGACATAAATTGAATGGTTTATTCAATTATTAATACTGTCAACACACTATTTTGATTGGTCTTTGTAGGAATCTACTGCTGTCGAATTAGATATTCATGAGCTCGATTAATATTCCTAGTGAGGATTAAAGAAATATTCCTCTTGGATTTGTGAGAGTCTCACGCAATCCTAAAATTCTGTGTATACTTTTTGTGGCGACAAATAGAATCAATGATTCCATTTCTCCCCCAAAACAAGCTTTCTCTACACTCCGCCCATCTGCCATTGTTCAGATAAAACGATTCAAAAATCATTCCATTGATTCAGTCAGAAATTCATATGCACATGCATATTCGTCCTACATAGGAGGGGGTATTTTAAAGCAAAGTGTGTTATTTCGGTTTAAAACGTTTGAAACTTGTTTGCATTTCTATTTGGTCCCACTAGGGGCACAGACATAACATCGGATTTGCTGTTTTGAGCCTGATCAGTTGGAGCCTCTAGTCTAACCGTGCATTCGGCGCTGCTGTGGCCACTGAAACGTCTCTTGTTTTTCTTATGCAACAGCTGTAGTCTGTCTCTCTCTGTCTCTCTCTCTCTCCACCTGAGTGCTGGAATCAACTCTGTGTCGCAGACGTGCAGTCATTATTCACCCGGCGCCCGCCTGCATAAGCAACAGCACAAATCGCACGCCAAACATGCAAAGAGAGAGAAGGGATATAGTAAGTAAATATTCCATGCTCTTAGCAGACCACATGGTTTATTTGTTTGCGAGGGCATTAGCGAATCACAAACTGAAGGCATTTCTCACAGGCCATAAAAAATGGATGACTGTTTCCAAGGGGGAGTGTCCTCGATCGTGCCGAAACCGCTGGAGCGCCAGAGTTTCATTGACCTTCACTGGTGTGACTAAGGCATTGTAGGAAATCTAAAAAGGGCATCTGAGGCTGTCTAGGGTGGGTCTAGGGTAAAGCGGAGGAGTTTCCTGTCCTCTCCTTCAGCCCTGTGTGTGTGTGTAACCAAGCGCGGCCTCTGCGTCCCACCCATCCTCTCTCGCTCTGACAGCCACTAATAATAAGGCATGAAGACAGTCTGACAAAATGAAGACAAATGCTGCATGCTGCCCCAGAATCATAATCTCTGGCGGGTCTCAGTGAAAGAGACATCCTAACTGTACACGGATGTTCTTTATAACTCAGTCCTACACACACATAGTGCTGGGTAGTAACTGAATTACAGGTAATCTGGATTACATCATTAGATTACAAAAAGAAGTAGTTGTAATTAGATTATTATGTTTTATAATTCTTCTAATCTGAATATAGTTTTTAATTACATGATTCTCACCATTGCAGTAAATTATTAATATTTCATTGATTCTCTCTACTACTACTCATGTATTTTCTAAATTTTTCTTTCGAAAAAGCTTACTTCTATTATGTGTTCAGAAGGTCTTGCAGGTTTGTGGAATCACACACACACAAAAAAACTGAGACCCACAGCATTTGATCTCTGGATTTACACAAATCAAGTGTTTCTCAACATTGCAGTAGTGCATATCTAATCAGCTCCTGACAAACACATGAATTATTATTTGAATTATCGCTTAGTGAGTCGTTACTGAAAGGTCTTTCAAACACATTCAAATGTACAAATTCATTTAATTTTAGATTTACAATGCAAGGATTCCCCAACTTTTTTGTAAACAATTGAAATCGTTTTTAGTTAGTGCTTCTGTTTTAAAATGATTTTATTTCACATTTATATTATTTAATTACTTAATAGCTTTTTATTAAACTCACGAACCATCATGAACCCCAGTCTGGGAAACCCTGACGTAATGTAATATTTAATAAAGAATGGAATATATTTTCTTTCCCTTTGTGTTATTTTTATATCAATATGGTTATCATTAAGAATATCCTAATCAATCTTATAAACGAGTTGGGCCAAAAGTAACCAAAAAGTAGTCTGAACCAAAGTACCTACACAGGGATGTGCACCATTTAGATCTGAATTGAGAATTGCTTTTATATATATATATATATATATATATATATATATATATATATATATATATATATATATATATATATATATATATATATATATATTAGGGCTGTCAATGAATAATTGTGATTAATCGCATCTAAAATAAAAGTTTTTGTGGGTGCACTGTGTATAATTAATTATATATATATATATATATATATATATATATATATATATATATATATATATATATATATATATATATATATATATTTATACACACACTCATGCTTGTAAATATTAAAGACATTTTTCATGTATATACTGTATATAGATTTATATATAATTTAAATTAAATATAAATATAAATATTGTATATATAAATAAAAAAATCTTAAATATACATGCATGTGTGTGCTTATATACATACAAAATAATTATACACTGTGCACCCACATATACCATGTAAACAAACACTTTTATTTTGGATGTGATTAATCGTGATTAATCATTTGACAGCCCTAACACACACACACACACACACACACACACACACACACACACACACACACACACACACACACACACATATATATATATATATATATATATATATATATATATATATATATATATATATATATATATATATATATATATATATATATATATATATATATATATATATATAATTTTATCCACTTATTTTATATAATAGTATAAATAAAGTGGGGTTATAATGTACAAAAAAAAAAGATATGTTTTATGGACCAGGGTCTTGTGTTTTATTACTTTCAATTGCAATTCAGCAAAATCTCAGTTGTGGCAAGCTCCATACACACCAGCATATTTCTTCTATGGAGGTCAAAGGAAGAGACATATGGGTGTGTGTGTGTGTGTGTGCAGATGGGTATTGTTAAAGATTCATGACCAGAATAAAAGATCTGAGGTGAAGTTTTGGCTGCAGTATTGAAGCACTGAGTGTTTCTACAGGTGATGTTCAGGTGCTATACCAGTGTTTACGTCCAGCCTGTGGACAAAAAATACCCATACACAAATGTTCTACTGTAAAACTGTTTATTACCCACCACTGTAATAAAAAGAACCACATAATAATAAATTAAAATGGACTGAATTGGCAAATTAAATTGGCAAATTAAACAGGGATATATTTATATGTTAATATTATTAATCTATATGGAAAGCTTTTACTAAAACACCAAACTGTAGTGGTATTTTGACGGAAGCTATGGTAATCTGTAAAGAGTGCACACTTCAGAGAGTGAAAAAGATATGAAACCCTGTAACACGCTCATTGTCGACAGTAAAGTGTTGAACCGAAAACACAGCTGTGTGTTATTTTTGGAGCTTTAGGCATTTTATTTATAATATATCAGAGAAGGGAATGGAAGTGATTGGTAGAAGAGGTTGAAAGAGAATTGAAAATGCTGTGAAATGATCTTAAATCATGTTGTGTGTATGAGCATCATCTAAGTGTGTTCAATCGTACGTGCTTTCAATGTTTATTTGCTAATGTTTACACACTGATTATGTTCTTCCATGACAGAGGCAGTGACTTTACTCCATAACACTGTCATTCAGGGCTCTCAGTGTGTTTCCTACTGTACATTGAAATCAATGTTGACAAATGGCCTTGAGCAGAAATCTGATTCCTGAAATTCCTGTGACCCGTAACCTCTCAGAAGAACAAGTTTATTTTTCTCAATGCTCATTTCCAGTGGGGTTTTTGTTCACAATCTGACTGAAAAATCCTCATGAATGAGCAGTTTGGTCTTGTGAAGTGTGTGTTTTGTTGAGGGGCCCTCTACTGGTCACACAAAGACCTTCATCACACCACTAACACAGAGGGAAGACATTTACACTTCACTTTTTTTGCTCAATGTATTTTGAGCACCTAAACTATTTATTTTGACATTGCTTTAACTCTTAAGTTAGGGAATTTTTCTTCAACTTATTTTTTTAAAAGTAAGTTTAATGTAATATAAGTTGAATTTTTTTTAAACATCCAAGTTGATTGTAGAATATTTTCAAAAATTGTTAGCACAACATTTTTTCTTTTTGTCAAATCAACTTAAATAATTTATTTAGTTCAGATAACTTATTATTTTGAGTTTCTGATTAAATCAATCTCCTTCATTGTATTAACTCCCTTTTTCCAGTTCAACCAACTTAAAATTTTAAGGCAACCTGGTTACTTAATTTTTTTGAGTTAAGCCAACAATATTTTTTACAGTGAATTTAAGGCAGCAATTTGTACTTGATCACGATTCGGGTTTGGGTTCAAAAATAAAGAGAGAGAGAAAGCATAAGTTATTATTGGTCATAAAAGATGGCCACGATCAGACCTGTAATTGAAATTGATCAGACATGTATTGTGCAGCTGTGAAGAGTATTTAGTGAGACCTGTGTGACGTTCTTGACCTGGGCTGAAGAAGCCACCAGAGTCCTGTGAGAGTATAGCGGCCCTACTCTAATGATATTACACTGTTGTCAGAGGTTACTGATGGCATTTCAATCAGAAGGCAGATAAATGGGTGGGCTTGGGCAGGGGGAGGAATTTTGGAAGGGTTTAGGAAGGTCATAGCAGGACGCTGCAGCTTCCATCTGGAATGCATTAGCTAAAAAGATTTATTAGCAAGAGTGTCTCAGCATAATGTAACAATAGAGATAGAACTAGAGAGAGAGAGAGAGAGATTGTTGTGGGAGTAATTCTGTATTGTCATGACAGAATGACCAACGGAATAGTGATTTGTACTATAGTTACATTTTTTATTGATTACATGAGTACTTAAGATTCACAAAATGTCAGAATATCCCTAATTTTCTTTTTTTTTATCTTTTAATTTTTCCTTTCTAAAACAGACTATTGCATACTGTATTTGTATATAAACACAAAGAAACCTGAGACGCCTCACACAACATAAACAAAACGTATTTTGAGGGAAAAATTTTATGCATAATTGACAAAAAATTAATTAAATGCAAAATTCTTTATTTATTGAAATTGTACTTGTTTTCAAAAAATATATATTATTAAATTAATTATTAGTTTAATTTAATTATTATTATTAATTGTGTCAATGCCTAGTAAAAAAGATAAACCCAGAAGCTCTTAACACTTTTTTTGTGAAAAGTTTAAAGAAAGGGCATGGAAGAAGGGAAGAAATAGGGCTGTAGTCAAGACCACCTTTGTCGAGCCCAAGACAAGTCCAAGACCAGGACTAGTTGAGTCCAAGCTCTAGACCGAGTCCAAAGAGGTTCGAGTCCAGGACAGGGAAAAAAAGTAATCTAACTGACGCTTTTGACCATGCGTCAACATCCGACGCACATGGCACCCTTTAGTGTCAATATGAGACACGCCTCCTAGTGGTCAAACCCCAGACCTAAACCTACCCGCGTCATCTAACTGACGCTAAAGGTTGCCATGTGGGTCGGATTTATGCCTCGTTTCCACTGAGCGGTACGGTTCGGTACGCATTTATTTGCATTTCCACTGTCAAAAGTTGTGAATGGTACCAAAAAGCCGAACCGTACCGTACCACTATTTTGGGTACCCTTTCGTTGGGGTACCTAGCACAGTGAAAGGGTACTGAAAGGTGGAGCTAGACTCAATGCAGAACGGTGATTGGTGGACAGAGTATCGTCACTCGGGCGTGCTAAGGGCATTAGAAGCATACAGTTGAAATATAATTCTACTGTTATTGTGTCACGAAATGTAGTTTTAAGAGTTTTTCAGACGAGAAAGTACTTTTTTAAAGCTCAAATCTGTGGTTTATTTATAGATTTATGATAATTTGACTGAGATCCATTTCAAGCGATCACCGGACGCTCACGCTCATGTCCCCCGCCTGGAAAAGCCTTTCCTCGGCTAGTCATCCTGACGTTTGCCGCTGACTCGGACGGCTCTGTAGTGGTTAAACATGAGATATAGTTCGTCTTGTATAAACCTAACAGGTGATCTTTGGTCTCGAATCTATGATTCGTTCCCTGGTCAATAGTTTTGGCAGAAGGCTACGTGAAGTTTCATATCTTTGAGCGCTGAATTTGTATATTTGACTGACTGAATTGTTTCTTGATGTTATTTAAACTTTACTGTATATCTTTTTGTACCTTTTACTTATACTTTTATAATGGCTATTATTGATAAAACTGAAATTCAAAAAAAAGAGATAGTTTTGTTATTTTTTATTTTATTGATCATCTGAAATGTTGTTTATTGCAACATTGGTACCAATGCGATATGCATTGTATATTGCCTGGAATATGTTTAATATTTTTAAATTTAAACGAAAAGAGGCAGGGTTGTGTTTTATATTTAGTTTTGTTATAAATATAACGTTACATACATGCAGTGAATATAATGGAGTGGTGTTTTATAACGCATTTCGTTTTATTGTTGCCTAAAATGAGCATACAGAGAGATAACCGGAGTCGCAGAGCCAGA
Organism: Hybognathus amarus; assembly: GCA_030378365.1. Taxonomy (NCBI): domain Eukaryota; kingdom Metazoa; phylum Chordata; class Actinopteri; order Cypriniformes; family Leuciscidae; genus Hybognathus; species Hybognathus amarus. The sequence goes on from JAQIUQ010002246.1 coordinate 150,301, forward strand.
GCGAGTTGAGTGCCGAGTTCAAGAACGCGCTATTCTATTAGCAGAATTATTGGACTCGCGTCCTCGGGATCATTCTCCTGAGTCGGACTTTGCGTTGGCTTCTTGGTATTGAGAAACGCCTAATGCCAACACTTGTTTTTAGTGACAAACATGCTGAGAAGCAAGAACAAGATCTGCTGTCTGTCATCCATTGGTGTTTACTATGTCGCTTTCTTCGCGCGAAAATTACGTCAATCGCTTCTTTCCGGCAAACACCACGCCTATCAAGTAAGGGTACTGTTGGTGGTGGAAACGCAAGCCTGATCATGGTGTACCCGACCCCGTACTGTACTGCCGTACCGTACCGTACCCCTCAGTGGAAACGAGGCATTAGACGCATGGTCAAAAATGTCAGTTAGATGTTGCCCTAGGATGAGAATGCGTTGCAAGACAGTAATTTTGGGTTATAAAGCAAAAGTGTCACAACACCCAGGATTTTTAAGTAGTAGCTAGTAAGATAGATAGTAAAACAGCATGAGAAGACGCCCTCTGTTGTAGTGAGCACTTGGTCGGTTAATTTTGGCATTTTCTAAGTTAACATTACCGTGATAGGCTAGTAATAAATGAACACGCATACAAAAATGGCTTTCATTCTGTAGGCGTCCTGGAGAATATTTCTGTTCGTCCTAAACACATTTTCTATTGTCAATTTAAAACTGAAGAAATAATCACCAATGTCAGATAACATTACCGTTACCCAAATGAACCACCTTTAACGGATATGACACACACACACACACACCCACACACACAGCTAGCTACTACCACCATACGTAATCGAACTTATAACTGTATGAAGTTAAGTTGATGCAAAGTTTACAAATGCAAAATTAATGCAGATGCAGAGCGTGACGTGCGAGGATAATCTAGTGTGATTGGTTATTAGGTGGCCAGTGTTTCACTTTTCCTTCAATATTATTAACACAATTGACCTATGGCTAAGCCACGCCCCCGAGTCAATCGCTTAACCCAATGCACTCGCACATTCTCTGCTCCACGTCCATTGAAATGTATTGCAGTTAGTCAGTTTCCATTTGTTTTTCTTGTCATTTTAAGTTTAAAATGGTCAAACAGTGTGTATGGGGTACATGCAACTTCGACACTAGTTTCCCGAGGGGCTGGGTGACGGTGTGTATATTTTTACCCTTTCCCAAGCCACATCTCAACCGAGATAAGTGTCTGCTCTGGATTAAGTTAGGCGGTAGACGACAACAACTAAACGTGAATAAACCAAACAAGGATGTCTACATCTGTTCTAAGTTAAGTCAACAACGTATTTGAACGTTATCTTTAAAATCTAGCGTAACGTTAAGGCTAACGTTAGCCTAACATTAGAAAACCTTAACGTTAGCTTCTAGCTGCGGTGTACATCATGTCAATTAGCGTCATTAACGTATCTGTAAATAACCGAGATAACAAATGTTAACAATGTTGTGCTGAATGATTCATGTAAATACTGTAGCACCAGTGATGGCAACGATATGCGGTTTATCACGTTTACACTGTGACCTGTACATTTTTGCCTCGAGCTGAAGCTTTTCATCAACCTTCTCAACAATAAAATTATTAATATAACCCTCCAATGCATAGTTAAGGGCCCTTTAGGTGATGCCCTTTAGGTGGCATGTTGTATTCTGTTTTATTTAAAATAGTATTAATGTTTCTCACAGTTGATGACTATGATATCAATATATTATAAGTTTATATAATTGATAGCTTTATTATGTTATATAATTGATAAACTGGATGCAAAGTGATAAAAAAATTAATCCGATTCCAAAAACATTGTTTGCGTTGAAGTTTTGTTTAGCTTACTATTGAAACTCATGAATTAAACAGAATCTGACACAGAAGGAGTCGCACACAATTACTCAAAACAATCTCAGTTCAAACAATCTCTCGGTTCATTATTTACATTTTTACAGTCTGATTAAATATAAAGTCTAGAACTTGTGTTAATAGAGGAATGTTGAATGCAATAAATTATCTTATTTTCTCTTAAACAGCATTTTATTCTTTACAAATAGCCAAACACATGCAAATGAAGAGCGTTTGAAGCATCTCCCTTCAGGTGGGTGTCGTAATGGAAATGTGTGTACGGTTTCTTCCCAACACCTCGAATGAATACCAATTGCATGAACATTAGGCTTGAAAGAATCATTAATTGAGTCCGAAATTGACACGGCCCCGGCAGAAAGCGTGAGGCGGCCTCTCCTCGCACCGTTCTGATCATGCTTATTGCTCTAATTGATGTGGAAGTTTGAACTGTTCAATTCACCGGGCTCTGGAATTGGAAACTCGGAGAGCAAACCACACGAGGGGGAATGACTCTCTCAGAACACCACGATGGTTTAAACAGCAGAGTTTATTGTGTCTAGTTTACTTGTCTGATAATAAGATCCTGTTGGGCAATATGTACTTTTAATTGTTTGTACACACATCACTTTTTTACCTACAGAAAGCAGGATGTGCATTAAGTCTCGTGACAGCATGCTAAGCAACAAAATATCATCTGTAGGTTACTGATTGTGTCATTTAGGGCTGTGAAACGATTAATCGTGATTAGTCGCATCCAAAATAAAAGTTTGTGTTTACATAATATATGTGTGTATAATTATTTTGTATATATAAATACACATTATGTAAACACAAACTTTTATTTTGGATGCGATTAATCGCGATTAATCACGATTTATCGTTTCACAGCCCTAGTGTCATTGTTTGTTTCCATGGTTACCTATGATTTGCACCTGTGTCTAGTTTAGTTTCTCTTGTGTATATATATCTAGCGCCTGATTTGAAGTTTTCCTTGGTTTGTTCTAGTCATTGTTTAATGTATTGTGTGCGTTTTCATTACCTGACGTATCTCCTGAGTATTTGGAGACTATTGAAGTTAACATTTTGGAGTCATTCATGTTGGATTCAAACTATGCCGCTTTTTACCAAACATCCACTTCCTTTTCATTCTCTTGTGTTCCAGCTAGCTCGTGAGCCACGTAACATGGGTTTGAACTCTGCACTCCCGAAAGTAGAAACGAAATGCGAGGAGAGTATCTTGACCAGTGTTGTGCCTGAACGTGTTCATATTTTGGGCGAACGTGAACTGAATGTACTGTATTACTGCCTGATGAACGTTAATGTGAACACGTTCATTCTTGTGTCTGTGAACGCATGCTTTCTCAGTTTAACTTCATACAATAGGGTGGCAGATTTCTATAGAGCCTTCCAGGCGAAAACCCAGCTGAAACACACGTAAACAGGCCTTAATATGTAGCGAAAACAACACCCAATCTTGCAACACAAGACACCAGTGTCGCACCGCGGCCGCCGTCGACAAAGAAGCGTCGTATGATCACTTAAACGGGATTTTATGACGAGGTCGGTGAGGATGGGAAAAATCGTACGTTTCTGTGCTAACTGCCCATTGATAAAATAATTGTTGTCTATGGTTGTATATGGGCTGTGGCAATAAAAAAAACGTATGAACTAGTTCATTTTTTAAATTATGAACTATGAACTGAACTAGGTCATTTTAAAATGTGTGAACTGAACTTTGAACTAGTTCGTGTAGAAAGTGGACATGCCCCCCCCCACATTTCAAAATCTAAGTTTTGTCCCCCCACTATTTCCTAATGTAGGATTTTGTTTTGCATTGCCTGCCTATTTTTGCCAATTTTGGAGTCTCCCGATTAATCCATTCTGCAACTTTTAAATACATAATAATTCCATTTTTAAAAATGGCCGGTATTCTTCAGCTGTTTATTTCGTCAGCCGACCATGATCGCGGCATCGCGCATGCGCATCTAGGTGACACGGATAAATATACGCTATGTACGTTAAATGAAGCGCGCAAAATTTCCAGAAATGTACAAAAGTGCCCTGGCCTTGAATGACAAGGTAAGGAAAATAAGACTAAACCAAAATTAAATAACCAAGACTTGGTTGGTATTGTTCTCATGAGATGTTTTGAGCATTTTACTTCACTTCAGACACCGGATTATCAGCAAACTGCCAAGAGAACTGCTAGCTGGCTACTCAAAATAAACTAGCTATCTATTCAGTCAGATCTGTGTGAAAAACTTGAAATATAATTGCTAGACCTACTTTTAGCTACCAAGCAACCTTTCCACAAGGGATAGATTGATTTTATTTTTTAGTATTTTATAGTTAATGGAAATACCCCCGGACCCCCTAGCATTTAATGTCCCCCCCAGGTTCAGAATTGCTCCTACGCCCCTGATCTCAGCTGACTAGTTGTGATCGGATCACTGAAAATGCATCTTAATACCAGATGGAAACAGGGCCGTAGATAGTATAGGTATTACATTTTGCTTTGTATTTCATTGATGTATAGACCCCTTTTGCGCCGACGTCACAGTTACGTCACGGCGCTAGCTGAAGGCAAAACAAAGTGAAAACTGGAGGCGGCCAATACAAACAAGCACAGATTCGGCTACATAATAAGGAGCTTAAATTATTGTTTCTACTATTAAAAGTCATCTTGTTGTGTTGTTTGGTGCAAGAATTGATGAAAATGAATATGCTGTATCTGGAATTTTTATTTCTAGAAAATATTCGCATCATTAAAATCGCACCGTAATGTCACTCACAATGTCGTCGTCTCGGCGCTGGCTCGGCAGAACTGCGGATCGTACACGCAAGTCTTGTACAGGACCATATAGGCATCTAAAGATTTATATTCCCTCAGTTTCTCTTTACGATCCGTTTCTCTATAAGTTAGGTGTAGAAGTCAGGCCACTCAACCGTAACGTTAATCCTGTCAGATCGTCCATGCATTGAGTGAGCGTGTAGGCGGCTACGGGTCGGCCAATCTGGTTCCGTCTGTTAAAAATAACTTTTGGAAATAACAATCCCGGTCCTGGACACTGAGTGACCTTAAGATAAGTTAAGATAAAACATTAAGATAAAATCGGAATTTCTCCAGTCATTGTTTAAAAACAAGCTAACAATACTTGCTAACTAGCGTTAGTGAAGCGGCCAGAGGGATCGTTCTGCCTCCACCTAAGCTCCGCCCACAAAAAACATCACAATGTTTACCAACTGAAAAGGGGTCTATAAACACATGAATGTCACATGATCGGTCATTGCAACAATCACCATGTTAAATGTTTACTTGACTATGTTGTCATACTGAAGGATGAGTTAATGGCTGATTAATTTCAAGATAATTAAGTACACATCATATGGAGGGATGCCAGAAAACACAAATTAGAGGAAGTAACATGAATGAGAGAGGATAGAGTGGTGAAGGTATGACATCACTTTGTAGGCCAACGACAGTAAGCATCACACTGGTTCCCTCAACAAAAACCAAAAAAGGATTTTGTTTTTTATCTAAAGACTTTTTTCCCAGAAAGTTTGAGTTAGACTAGTTTATAAGAGCACAAAAAGTGGACTGAGTTTACCCGTTCAGCTGATGATGTTCAATCTCCCCTTCAGCTTTACAAACAGCTTTACAAATTTGCGAGTGGGTCGTAGAATAAAACGTAAAAGTGCCTTGAGCTTGCGTTCACCACAGACCTTATTTCAGCCATTTAACCAAAAAAACTTTGGGACGATGGAACCAGAAGTATTAAAATGCTAACTCGGTAATGATGTCACACCTGCGCCACTCTATATAAATTCCATTGATCGTTTTGGACACAGTTTGGTGTGTTTTTGGTGTCCAATAGTGATCTGTAAGATGAATTAGTTAGATTTATTAAGTTAGCTGGCTTTTGGATGTGAGTCTGGGGTTGCATCACACTTACACCTCGGCCTGAAGGGGCTGCCGCCCATGTGCTTGACTGACGTCGCTGAATGCGATTCAATTAATTCCCAGATGGGCTCATCTCTCAAACGCCCCTCAGGTCTAAAGGGGAGCCGGAATTTTGGATGGGTGGAAGAATGAACGGTAATATGTGAATAGATCCACTTCAGAGCAGATAGGTACAAAGCAGCCAGGCACTCTTGGGAGAATTGAAGTGATATTGAGCTTCTGCAGTAAATGTAGAAGAGGATTACAAGCTCTTGTGCCTGAGTGAAGAGACTACACATTCATTCCGATGTCCTACTCGTGTCCTTGTGTCTCTTTTTCTTCCTTGTTATATAGCTGTTCCTTGAGAACGGCACGGGGTGAAATTGATACTCTGTCGGGCAGTTTGATTTCAGCAACTTTGTAGAGATGAATTTCACAGAAAGGGTTTATTAATGCTGTTGGTTTTGTTTTTGTCATTCAGACTCTGGAAACATTACATCGCACGCTGCAAGCTACTGACATTTTGAAGTAGTTCATCTACAGTTGCCTTTTGGAAGTAGTAATTTGCTACTCTACATGGTACTAACGCAAGTCACTAACGCAAGTCACAAAAAAACGTATGACTGCATAAGTGTACACACCCCTGAACTAAACCCCTTTGATCGGCAGATCTTGACAGGAATATTTCCATCCCTGTTGAGACCAGGGGTCTGTAGACTTTTCATATCCACTGTATCCACAAGTTTCCTATGCCCCATGAGGCCTTGCGTGTGTGGCGCGTCTTCCGTGGGCGCGTCTTCCGGTTCGTAGTAAACAAAGCGCAGCTTGACATTAGGTGTAACGATACACAAAACTGACGGTTCGGTTTTCCCACGGTTTTGATGTCTCGGTTCGGTTCGATTCGGTTTAGAAAGCTAAAATGGCTTTTTTTAAAACAGTGGTTTAATGAAAAAAAAGGTCTTTGTCTTTAAATTAATTCAGTTACAATTAAACATTTCACAAGGATTAAAAAAAATCTGCTAATGCTGTGAACTATATTGAAGGCTGCACATTACTATAACATTAAATGTTGTAGCCTAGACTTTTAACCTAAATTCAGATGCCATTTATTTTTTAGATATAATAATCAACACACAACATATTGTATGAAAACGTAAACTGAACATAAGGCAGTTTTTGCATTAACTTGTGTTTTTACTCTAATAATTTACACAGTTGTTATTTTCATGAAAGATATTTTAAACATAAATTAAATAATCAAGATATCATTAACAGGTTAAGTAAAATATAATATACAGGCTAACATAGTGCATTTATTTAGTGGAAATGTTCATTTATAGGAAGTTGTGGACACTGAATCACTTGCCTGCTGAGGTAAATATAATGCTAGTGACAAGCTAAAGCTTTGCTGTTTTATTGACGTCTTTCTGCTGCTTAAACACTGATTGAGCGATTACACGAGTTATGATGCCTTTCAGTAAGTACACTGTATCTTTCAACATACCTTCAGGTGTCTTTTCTGTAACTGAGGAAGAGATGATCGCGTTTACTCGCGCGCAGCGCTGCCGCTTGAGATGAGGAGCCTAGTAAGCGATCTGTCACGTCACATCAAAGAGCGCCAAAACGCCATTTATTGTTTGAATTTCGTGATCAAATAGACAGAATCTGAAAGATTACACCTTGCTTATTATCGAAAGTAACAAAACACGGAGCTTGTTAGTTGGTGTTAATGGTGGTTAGGCTACAAAACTGAATTAATTGTGTACTGTTTACATAAGACATGAGGTCCATTCAGCTGGGCTGGGCGGGGCCGGGGTAGCAGGGGGCGGGCGGGCGTGTTCGATACGCAATGACAGTATCGCGATTAGAATCGTGAGTTCAGTATCGCGGTTTTTGCGATTCGGATTTGAAAATCGTTACACCCCTACTTGACATACTTAAAACTCGTTCATTTACAGGTTAACAGTCATTTCAAGTTATAGCGAATCCAAACTAGCTAACGGTGTGGGAACACAACCTCAACGAAATTAAAAAGGGTGAAATAACAGTAGCTTTACCCTCCGCAGTAGTTGGTTGGGAGTATTATAATAACATTATTAATAATCAATACTCATCAAGGCATGGTGACAGACAGTTGTGCGAGCTGACAAACAATTAAAATAAAAAATACACACTTAGTCATTGTACTTAGGAGTTTATTCAAAATTATAAATGAATGTGCCACTTGAATACATTAATTGGCACTTTTGGAATTCTGTCAACTCAGGCTTTGATCCTGATTTTAGGTGTAACATCAGTAGAGAACATCCAATCACATGCTGATAGAGTTTATAGAATACACTAATGAACACAGTAAGCTAAACTAATGTACACAGGAAGATTCGTCATCTTTTGGGAGGTGATGGAAACTTCAGTCGTTGGCAGGATCACTCTGATTTCGTTTTCTGCGCATGTTCAAAACAATCACGTTTAAGCCACTGAATTAGTTTAGTCCAGTTATACGTACAACTGCGAACAGCACATGTTGTCCCTGAGCTCCGTAACGACATCTCTCATAAAGGTTTGCTTCTTTAAATAGTAAAATAATTCTCAGAAAAACAGCTAGCCTCTTCGCTAACTAACACACAAAATACCATTGGAATGCTACTTCCGCCGCCGTTCAGGAAGTTTCACCCACTTTATTTTTTACAGGAGCGCCCCCGGAAACTTGTGGATAATATTTATTCAGCACAAAAATAACTCAATAATTTGTGTTTATCTGGATTATGAACTTATAACTTAATCAAAAACATTGAAATTAACAGCAGTAATTAAAAATATGTTTTTTTAAGTCAAAGAAGTAATGCACTTTTGAAATGAATCGGGTTTGTTTGGAGATGGGACATTTCAGGAGGATGCTTTGATTATTGCCTGATTTTGATCAGTTTTAAAGGAGTACGTTCACTTTTTAAAAAAAAAACTTTGCTGATAATTTAGTCACCCCATGTCATTCAAGATGTCCATGTCTTTCTTTATTTAATCGAAAAGAAATTAAGGTTTTTGATGAAAACATTCCAGGATTTTTCTCCATATAATGGACTTCATTGGGAACCAAACAGTTCAAGGTCCAAATGAGAGTTTCAGTGCAAACTGTTCAAAGGGCTTTAAACGATTACCAGACGATGAATAAGGATCTTATCAAGCGAAACGATCGCTCATTTAAAAAATAAATAAAAAGTTTAAGTTTTATAAGCACAAATGCTCGCCTTGCTCTGTTCTGTGATGAGCGTTCATGACTCTCCTGTTCTAACTCGTTTATCAAAATGAACAAATCTTTTTTTGAGTCATGACTCCAAGGGTCCTAGATAAGACCGTTATTCATCGTCTGGTGTCGTTTAAAGCCCTTTGAAGCTGCACTGAAACTCTCATTTGGACCTTGAACCGTTTGGTTCCCATTGAAGTGCATTATATGGAGAAAAATCCTGGAATGTTTTCATCAAAAACCTTCATTTCTTTTCGACTGAAAGAGAAGACATGGACATCTTGGATGCCATGGGGTGAGTAAATTATCAGCAAAAGTCTTTTAAAAGTGAACTACTCCTTAAAGTCTAAGTTCCCAAATCAAAGTGAAAATATGAAATATGAACATCTTAACTGCTTTTATTCATATCACGACTCGCATTATGACGCAATATGATCACCATCGTAATGTTAAATGTAGCATGTTAGATATAGCTGTACATCTCTCTTAGAAACATGCTAGTTTATTTATTAGGTTCATTGTGTGTGTGAGCATGCTAATTGAAATTTTGTGTAGTGTGTGGAGGAATCTCTGTTTGTGCGTGTGTGTGTGTGTGTGTGTTTGAGACGGAAAGCCCTCCCCATCCTAAACCTGTGCAGGCTCTCACTGGCGCAGAGCTATTGACATCTTGGCATTTGGTCCAGTCTGTCCGCTCTCCCTGGAGGGCCCGTTTCCTCCCATCCCATCCGTGTATTGATTGGTTAATTTGATAGTTCTATCACCAATCAGCTTGTGTCTGACCTTTTGCCTTGGCAATGATGGCAGAGCGCTCATTTCTTCATCGTCGGCTTCGCCATACATTGACCTTTGCAGAGAGAATGTCAGCGCGGCCCTTGATCGTAACCTGTCACTACATTTGTTATAAGTAGGAGTCACCCTCGCCTTTGACACCCGATGCTGAGCCTTCACCAAAGCGGAAGCGCCAACCAACACCTCACGGTGTTTAAAAAACACCAGCCAGCTCCGATATGCATCGCTGCACAGCAGTCATTCATCAAGTTGTCATAAGCATCCGCATGATTGAAAGCCGAAGACTGATTTTGGTGGTTTGTTAGAGTTTTTTTGTGATGTTTTATGATGATAAGCTAAACTCAAACGTGGGAAGAAATGTCTGCAGTATTGTGTTTGAGCTCAAAGGTGTTCATATTTCACCCCAAAATCTAGATAAATTAAATAAGACAATTATTTGTGTATCAATATGTATTTTAGCTTCTTTAAAGGAGTAGTTCACTCTTAAAAAAACTTCTGCTGATCATTTACTCAAACCCCATGTCATCCAAGATATCCATGTCTTTCTTTCTTCAGTCAAAAAGAAATGAAGGTATTTGATGAAAACATTTCAGGATTTTTCTCCATATAATGGACTTCAATGGGAACCAAACAGTTCAAGGTCCAAAAGACACTTTCAGTGCAAACTGTTCAAAGGGCTTTAAATGATGTCAGACGATGAATAAGGGTCTTATAAAGTGAAATGATCATTCATTAAAAAAAAAAAAAAAAGTTTTAGAAGCTCAAATGGTCGCCTTGCTCTGTTCTGTGATGTGTGTTTGTGACTCTCCTGTTCGAACACGTATATCAAAATGAATGAATCTTTTTCGTGTCATTTGGTTTCGAAAACTGCTTAAACTTTTTTTATTTTTAAAAAAAATTTTTAAATGAGCGATCGTTTCACATGATAAGACCCTTATTCAGTCGTATGAAAACGTTTAAAGTCCTTTGAACAGTTTGCACTGAAACTGTCTTTTGGACCTTGAACCGTTTGGTTCCCATTGAAGTGCATTATATGGAGAAAAATCCTGGAATGTTTTCATCAAAAAACGTAATTTCTTTTCGACTGAAGAAAGAATGACATATCTTGGATGACAGGGGGTGAGTAAATTATCAACAAAAGTTTTTTTTTAATTTATTTTTTTTTAAAGTGAACTACTCCTTTAAGAGTTTTTTTTTATTTGACATTATTTTCATGACAGTTAAGCACATTTTCCAATAAATACTCATTACCCCAATGCATACGTTCATAAAATGCATTCATTTTATTTGCCATTATTGTGATATATTGCGTGTATATATTATATTATTGTGATATTACGGCAACAATATAATACAATTATTTCTAATACACACTCAATTATTTCTATTCGACAAAAACTAATTGCGCATGGCTCTGTGAATGAGGACCAAGTGAAAAAGTTTTAATTTATTTATGTTTAGAAAAAAAAATGATATGGTATTGCCATGTAATGCGGTGTTCACCTGTTTGCTTAAATGCAAAACAAAAATTCCCCTCTCAGTTTGTAGTCACATTTCCAGCATGTAAATGATACAGATGTTATTTTCCGCCCTGCGTGCAGGTGTCCCACAGGGATGTCTCATTATCACAGACTGGAACACTCTCCCCATGGGAATACCCCAGATTTTGTATACTTCAAACTCACTTTCTCTTTTCTTTCCCAATGAAAGACATTTAAGGCCATTCTGTTCTTATTAAACTACACCTTTGATACAAATATCGAGCTTTTGCACGCAGGAAAGAACTGCTGTAGGTGCTTTCTGGGAAAAACACAGCACATGATTCTTACTGCGGCCACATCTGTAGTATATGTTGTGAAGTTGTTGTAAAACATGCTGTTTTATATCCGTAATGAAGCAGCGTGATTAGAGGGCCATGTGGCGTGTACCTTGATCACACACAACCTCGCGTAAACACCTGACAGCACGAGCGTGAGCGCGTTAGTGTGTTTGTCTTTACACGCCTCCTGTATCTGTCATTATGGCACATGCGAACAGCACCAGACAGTCTTTAGTGTGCTTCTTATGGGCTCATAATGTGGCTTTGGGTGTAATTACTGTGGCTTTAAATGTGTTCTTGGAGGAACTGAGACCAATAAATACCCATATACTTCCCAAACCCTCATGTCTGCTTCTGGTGTTGCAGCTTTTCTGGACAATTACTGCTATATACGATATTTTTTTGTTGTGATTACACATTTTCATTATTGTTTTGTGGAAAAAACTTCCTTTTAATGTAATGTGAACATTAAAAGTAATATACAGTATGTTTGAAATGTTATGTAAACTTTCATATCTCTCTCTCTCTCTCTCTCTCTCTCTCTCTCTCTACAGTGTATATATATATATATATATATATATATATATATATATATATATATATATATATATATATATACACACTGTATATATATAGATATTTATTTACATGTTTAATATCTCTTTTTATATATATATATACATATATATATATATATATATATATATATATATATGTATATATATATATATATATATATATATATATATATATATATATATATATATATATATATATATATATTTATTACATTTAATTTAATATTAAATATATTATATTTTATTATAATATTATATAATATTTTTATTATAAGTATATGAATTTAAATACATATTTTATTTACAATGTTAAAGGAGTAGTTCTAGTCATTCTTTCTTCAGTCGAAAAGAAATTAAGGTTTTTGATGAAAACATTCCAGGATTTTTCTCCATATCATGGAGTTCAATGGGAACCAAATAGTTCAAGGTCCAAAAGAAATTTTCAGTGCAAACTGTTCAAAGGGCTTTAAACGATTCCAGAAGATGAATAAGGGTCTTATCAAGCTAAACAATCACTCATTTTAAAAAAATAATAACAAAGTTTAAGTTTTATAAGCTGTTCTGTGATGCGCGTTCGTGACTCTCCTGTTCAAACTCGTTTATCAAAATGAAAATTTTTTTCCGTGTCATTTGGTTCATTCAACGAACGAAATGAACAAATTGACTCGGGAAAAGATTTGTTCATTTTGATAAACGAGTTCGAACAGGAGAGTCACGAACGCGCATCACAGAACAGAGCAAGGCGACCATTTGAGCTTATAAAACTTAATTTTTTAAAATATTTTTTTAATAAGCAATCTTTTTCGCTAGATAAGACCCTTATTCATCGTCTGAAATCATTTAAAGCCCTTTGAACAGTTTGCAGTTTGCACTGAAACTGTAATTTGGACCTTGAACCGTTTGGTTCCCATTGAAGTCCATTATATGGAGAAAAATCCTGGAATGTTTTCATCAAAAACCTTAATTTCTTTTAGAACCGAAAAAAGAATGACATGGACATCTTGGATGACATGGGGTGAGTAAATTATCAGCAAAAGTTTTTTTTTTTTTTAAAGTGAACTACTCCTTTAAATATTTCAAATATAACTATTTACAAATTAGGATAGTATTTGTTGTATTTTTAAAAAAATACAACAGTGCTGGTTTACTGTAAATAATGAATAATTAAAACATTGTGATGTATGACACGAATGTGCCTAATAGTCGCAGTGCAAGAAAAATGCTTAATGATCCCAATAATAGGCTTTTTATGCAAAATGTAGTTTGTGTCTTTTTAATATTGGACTAAAATGTGAGATTTATAATATTCACCCCCTACATCTATTGAAGTATTGCCCTTTAATATGATTTAAGATTTCATCCGAGCGATAACATGTCTGCACAGACGGTGAATGATTCTTATTGGTCAACTATGCGTTCGGCGATTCCGTGATACACTTTTGGTGTCCCATATTCTCAACGCCACGGTCATCCCTCTTGGTCCGAGAAGGCCCGATGAATAGTTCATATATGAAAGCAGAAAAGATGAAGGGTTTTATCAAAGCTGTGGGGAAATACTCACGAGATCAGGCAGCGTTTAACCCAGATTAAACCACGGAGGTCCAAGGGTTCTTCAAAACAAAGACAAGTTCAAGACTTCCTTCCCTTAAGGATGTGTCGAGGGCAATCCAGACAAAAGACAAATGTCTTTTTCAGCACGGCGATAAGCATCTGGGCACAGGCGGTATAAAGCCATGCCGATTCCCTCCTTCCGTTCAGCCTAATGTGGCTACAGTGATTTAACCGAATATGGGGCCGTGGCGATTTCTTATCTCCGCCTTAAGGGTATAGCTCAGTAACCCCAGCTTTGAGTGATAGGTTTGTGTGTGAGCACAGGGGGTCGGCGGCCTCCACCGAGAAGTCTTTGTATTATAGAAATGTACGACTTGTTGGAATGATTAATGCCGGGTTCATCCCGCAGACCTGTATCAGGCGAACTTCCCTAGACAAAACTTTTGCTGAATCTTAAATTCAGCCAGAGAAAAGGAGTTATTCTCTATTGATTTTCCCTCCCTCGTGTATCCTCTTTCTGTAGATGTGAGAACTTCCCATTCCGATTCTTTTTGCATCTGATTTCCTATGGATGTATTGTAAGTAAGTGGCTCATTTTTTACGCTGCCATACAAAAGGCCTGTCAAAGGAGACTCCCGTGCCCAACGCATTTGTTCCTTTACATGAGACGGAAACGCACAAATACAATAAATAAATCAGCGCACTTGTCAGACAGTAGCAGGGGAACAAAGCGAGTAACAAAACCATTTTCCCTTTCTTGCTTTTTATGGTAATGCCACGGGATTGTAAACTTAATGAGATAAGGTTATCAGTGGATTCACAGCGTCTTTGCTGCTGTCTTTTCAGAAAGCAAATATCATTTAGGTTTGTTGCGACTGTAGGTTTGTTGACGCCGTACTGAACGGATAATCAAGTAAACTAATAAATCTGAACAAACAAACCAACTGGGAAACATTAATTAGTCTGGTAAATCTGACAGCACCTCATGACAAAGTAATGCCAGCATGTCTTACTTTGGAATATATAGTGAAATTGTTTAGTAGGAATGTGCAAAACTACATATTTTCATTCAGTAGTTCACTTTAAAAAAACTTTTGCTGATAATTTACTCACCCCATGTCATCCAAGATGTCCATGTCATTCTTCAGTCGAAAAGAAATGAAGGTTTTTGATGAAAACATTCTAAAATCTTTCTCCATATAATGGACTTCAATGGCAACCAAACGGTTCAAGGTCCAAATGACCGTTTCAGTGCGAAACGATCGGTCATTTAAAAAATAAATAACAAAGTTTAAGTTTTATAAGCAAAAATGCTCGCCTTGCTCTGTTCTGTGTGACTCTCCTGTTCGAACTCGTTCATCAAAATGAACGAATATTTTTGAGTCATTTGGTTCATTCGACGAACAAAATGAACGAAATGACTTGAAAAAAAAGATTTGTTCTTTCGGTAACACTTTATTTGAAGGGGTGTGCATAGACTGACATGACACTGTCATAAACATGACATAACACCTGTCATGAACATGAAGGAGTCTTTATGAATGTTTATGACTGTTGTCATTAAGTGTCATTCGGTAAATTATGACACTTTAAATGCAAAGTTGACATTGTTTAAAATGTCTTTGTTATGATAACTTGACATTAACAAAGACAAAAATGTCTTGTTTATGACAACTTGACATAACCAAGAAATCATAACCTGTTAACCTGTAATGTGTTAACATTACATTACCCTATCATATGTTATGGTTGGTTTTAACTTTGGTTGTCATGACACCATTATAACTGTGACATGAATATTTTACTTGTCCTCAAGTAAAGTGGAACACATTGTACTAGTTATAAAGATGTCATTAAGGGTCATTAGACTGTCAAATGCTTTAACAACAGTGTCATTAATATTTCCCTTTACCTCTAGTAAAGTGGAACACGTTTGACTAGTTATGATTTCTTGGTTAATGTCAAGTTGTCATAACAAAGACATTTCTGTCTTTGTTAATGTCAAGTTGTCATAATCAAGACATTTTGTCTTGGTTAATGTCAAGTTATCATAACAAAGACATTTTAAACAATGTCAACTTTGCATTAAAAGTGTCATAATTTACCGAATGACACTTAATGACAACAGTCATAAACATTCATAAAGACTCCTTCATGTTCATGACAGGTGTTATGTCATGTTTATGACAGTGTCATGACAGCCTTATGCACACCCCTTCAAATAAAGTGTTACCGTTCTTTCTGATGAACGAGTTCGAACAGGAGAGTCACACAGAACAGAGTAAGCGCCTGTTCACATATCGCGTCTTTTGCGCGCTGAAGTTCATTATTTCAAATGTAGGCACTACAGTATGCGCGCTCATAATGGAAGCGTCGCGGTCGCAGTGCGACACGCCCGTTTTTCCAAGCGCGTCTACGCCGCATTGAGATAAAAACATCTCAACTTTTCAGAATGCCGCAAGCGCACCAAAAGCGGACAGTAGGTCATGTGACAAGAACTTTTAGCGCTTTGGAAAAAGGAGAATCCAGCGCTTTCTGCACGTTTTTAGGTGCTATATGTGAATCCGGCCTACGGCGAGCATTTGTGCTTATAAAACTTAAACCTTGTTATTTGTTTTTGAAATGACCAATGAGTTTCGCTAGATAAGACCCGTATTCATCGTCTGGTGTTGTTTTAAAGCCATTTGAAGCTGCACTGAAACTCTCATTTGGACCTTGAACCGTTTGGTTCCCAATGAAGTCCATTATATGGAGAAAATCCTGGAATGTTTTCATCAAAAACCTTAATTTCTTTTTGACTGAAGAAAGAAAGACGTGGACATCTTGGATGACATGGGGGTGAGGAAATTATCAGCAAAAGGTTGTTTTTTTTTTTAAGTGAACTACTCCTTTAATAACGGTTGCATAATGCAATGTGATTGCAGTTTAGTTATTGTATTTAGTGAAGTAAGATTTCTAATGTTTTAAGTGACGACCTTTAGGCTCACCAAGGCTGCATTTTTTGATCTGATATTATATTGGCTTACCATTTAAAAGAAATGTTTTCTTATATTTTAAAATACAAAACTCCAGTCTTCGGTTTTACATGATCCTTTAGAAATCATTGCCGAAAACAGGTACGCTGCTTAATTTGTTTGAGGAAACCGTGATAAAGTTTTACAGGATTCTGTCATGAATAGAAACTTCAAAAGAGCAGAAGTGCAAGTTCAGAGCGGTCATTATCGGCTCACCAAACGTGCAGCCAAGCCATTTGTCCAGTTCTTTATCCTTTATCCACAATCAACATCCTTGATTGTAATTCTTCATGGAATATGATTTGACAAGGGAAATTTTCAGATTTAGATATGTATTTGTCCAAAGGCCAGTTGTAATTGGCCCGTGGGTGAGAAAGATCCATGTTTTGATTAATCAGGGTAAAATCCTTCTGTCGTTACGGTCTAGAGCATTTCAAATAGACTCAAAAGGTCCATCACAGAGGTGAAATCCATACCTCATAATAAAAGGATTGAAAGATTTACCTCAGATGACCACAGCAGAGGAAAAACTCAGCCCGAACTTGTAACTGTGCCTTGTGTGATTCGGTCACTGCACGAGGGAGAGATGAGTTCGTTCATTAAATAAAACGTTTGTTGTTTTCTCCTTCCACTCAGACGAATCAATTGTAATTTTATGAATTTATGACATGCTGTTCCCGACTGCTGATACACAGCACGGATGCTAAGAGAAAACTCTCCATGTAGAAGAATGAGGGTCGTTTATTGAATTTAAAGCTACACTGTGTAACTCTTTTAGTTTATTCTTAGCTAAAACACTTAGTTCTTTCAAAAATGTATGTGCTCATTAATGTATATTTACTCTGTTCTAGTAATAAAGTATTCTCGTGAGTGTATAATATGTCATTGAAAATACATACGGGTAAGGGGTTCTAATATCGGTCGCCATGTTGCCCTTCCATCTTGAACGTACATTAGCCAAAGAGGGACATACTCGTTAATTCAAGCTTCGCCTTTCGAGTTTACGTTTGAGTTAACACTCATGGACGAGGTCGAACTGGAAGCCATGTTAAAGCTACAATACCTAAGATTGGCATGTCGCTAGAGGGCGCTACATTCAAAACAACAACAACGGCTTTGCTTGATGATGACGTGGAGGAACGCGGAATGATGGGAACTGTTGTTTTCAACTCCACCGTGGATAAATCAGTCAGACGGGAATCGAAAATTAGTTGTCATGGATGAGGTAAAGTTCGATTTCTATAAATGTTGCGTTTAATGAAATGCTTGTTTTTCATTAAACTGAAATAGCCGCAAGAAAAGTCAGGTTTAAAAGTAAAAGAGTTATCACAGATGTTACTGTACGAGTCACTGGACGAAGCTATGGTGGAGAGGGTTTGAAGTCAATCGTTGCTAATGGATCCTGACTTCGCCCTATGCTGCAATATGCATTTAGTTTTGCATTCATTTACAGAAATCAGCTGCTTGAATGACAATTACTGATGTTTTTAGATTTTTCAGGTGATATTCTCAATTCATTCAGTTAACGGATGTTCTGAGGTAAAATTTTCAGACTGCAGACTCAGCAACGATTGTATTTAATTGTACAGTACAATCATAACATAGAACGGACATTATCTTCCTTTCATGTCATTAAACATAACAATATTGCTGGCCATATACTGATGAGAAAGTGCGCGTCCGGTGTGCGATACTGGACTTTGTCCTGAGACGTGGCGCGGCTCTTCTCGTCCGGTGTGCGATACTGGACTTTGTCCTAGACGTGGCGCGGCTCTTCTCGTCCGGTGTGCGATACTGGACTTTGTCCTCAGACGTGGCGCGGCTCTTCTCGTCCGGTGTGCGATAACTGGACTTTGTCCTAGACGTGGCGCGGCTCTTCTCGTCCGATGTGCGACCCCTTTACAGCCAACAGTTCACATTCCGAGAATAATTGAAAAGAATAATGCACCAGAATGTGCACCATTCCATTACAAATGCGCGGAAACAAGCTGACGTTTGTTGCTTGATAGACGCAAACGCACAACTAACAACTTCCGCATTTGTCCAGGACTACACGTAGTACGAGCGGAAACCGAGGTAACAGCGATATGACGCGAATTGACTGGCGACTCCCAGCTCACCCCTGCTCACACGCCCCGTTTCCTTGGTTAAATTCGCAATTTTCTCGATTTGAACTTTGCTTGAAACATTTGGAATATTATAAGTTATCATCTTAACTAAATATATAACACTGGCCTCGTGATTTTGGGATATTTTAATGCAAAAATCTTAGGTATTCCACCTTTAATCTTGGACTACATTGGCCACCGTAGGTGTTTAAACGAAATCGGAATTGAGAGGAACAGAAACCAATATTCGCTGGATGGTCATATACCTTTTCACCACTAGATGGGGGTAAAAATCACACAGTGTAGCTTTAAACAATTCTCCGGATAAAGTATGTTAAATTCTGAGGTTATCCACCAGAATGACGGTAAAGCTGTCCTCAGCTGTTTTACACAAAGGAATGAAATGTCACAAGATCTATATTTCTTTTCCTCTACACAGCAATGGGTTTGAAGAGCAAATTGACACTCGTTCATTTTATAACTCTAAATTATTTGAGGAGAAACATCTGATCCTAAAAGTAAATTTCTCCTGAATTAAGAAAATGTGAAACCACCATGCAAACATCCCACCTCTCCCAGAAGCTCCGGGATTCTCCCGCATATTGATAGCGGTTAAGCGGCTCCCTGATGCCCGCAAATTCTATACAATAGCCCGGAAAGCAAGCAAGCCTGCTACAATACATCAGGGCTGTAGTACTCGAAGTCCGAGTCTTCGGAACTTAGAGACCGTTTTCTATGGTCTCGGACTTGTCTCGGACTCGGTGGTATTCGGACTCGACTTGTCTCGGTCTCGGCCACTGGTCTTGCCAAATATAGCCGTTTGTCTTCGACTCAAGTCCAACATTTTTGTATGCGTGTTCATTTATTACTAGCCTATCAGGGTCAACGTTAACATAGAAAATGCCCAAATTAACTGCCCATTTATAATGCCCATTTATAATGTGGGATATTCCCGCAATCGTAATCCACACAGATTATAAAATCAAATCATTCTTTTAATAACTATCTGCCAGACGCAATTTCACAAACCGTGTGAGTGTTCAACGGTGCCGCGTCTTCTCTTCTCTCTCTTCTCTCATGTGTTGTGGAAGGCGCATCAAGCGCTGCCGCAATAATACACACTCGCGTTCAGGAGTCGGGACATGACGGAATATTCACTTGCATTCGAGCCAGTAGTGCATCGTGAATAAAGCTTACCATTTGCACGTCTTTTTAAGTCTTACCAGTTTAACATTCAAGTAATTTTAAACTATCAGTCCTTGTGCGCTCTCTGGGATGACTATGCGCACATTCATTGAAAATCCGCCTCAAGAACAGATGGCCAGTAACAAAAGTTATTTTTCACGGATTAGCTATATTGCTTTAACACTCAAAATCAGTGTCAATTTCGGTCTTCGTGAGTATAGTGGTCTAAACATAGTCGGTTTTGTCTTTAATAAGCATAAAACGCATGCCAGTATGAACAGAGAATCTATGCTCTTAGCTCTTAAAGTGACAGAAACCATAGCCTATGTGTCGTTCATTAATTTTGTCGTCAAAACAAGAAAAGAGAGCTTTAAATTAAAGGAATCAGGATTAGCCTATGTGTTTAATTTATTCAGGACTAAAATACTATCCAGTGTTATTTTCCATTTGATTACTTTATTCAGTTTCTGTCTATGAAGACTAGTGTAGACCTATTCAAAAACATTTATCTTTATTTGTCTTTATTTGTATCTTTATTGTATTTATTTGTGTAACTTTTTTCAATTTAATTCACTATTTAAATCAAGCCTTGTGTTGTGTAAATTCTTAAAAACATTACCCCATTGTAAAAAAATGCAATGAGCACAAACATTTAAGCAACATAAATTTAAAAATTTTGTTTGGCAAAAATGAAATTCAGGCCCTGAAGACTTTTTTTTTTCCTGTCCTGGACTCGGCCTTGACTCGGACTCGAACCTTTTTGGACTCGGTCTTGACTTGGACTCGACTAGTCCTGGTCTTGGACTTGTCTTGGACTTGACAAAGGTGGTCTTGACTACAGCCCTACAATACATCTCAAAGGAAATGAGTTTTTACAGGGTGGGATGTCTACACCATGGAACCGAGCTGACCTGAAGAAGACTGCTATAGCTCCCCTTGTGGCGGCATATATAATTGCACTGTGCATTTGTTGTGGATTATCAGTTGCATTTTGACTTGTGAAATCAAGCTTTTTATGTACTGGCACCGAGTATGTATTTGGGCCTTAGGACCAAAAGGATCTTTGTTTTATTTTCTCTGGAACTCTCGGACCAATAATGAAACACATATATCTCACCCTTTATTCCAATTCCCGCTTTTTTAATGTTTACCTCAACAAAACCTCCAGAATTGGAGCATTTTCATTCTCCCTGTGTGTCTCTGATCCCCCTGAGCGAGCTATTCAGTCTCAGTGGATAAAATATTCTAATGTGTGCTGTTTTTCTTCCATTTGAGTGTGCTTAAATATTACAAAGCATTTAATTATAGAAACTGAGAACAGACGCAGTCCTGGGACTGTCAGTGGGAAAAATAAATGTACAATCAAAATTGCAATTACCTGCAGAATTTCAGGGGTAAACACATCAGCAATCTCATAACAAACACAGGCTGAGTTTGCATTCTAAAATGAATACAGTTAGATCCAAAGCAATTTTCTCTTATTTATCTTAGACGCCATGCATAAATAAAGCAAGGGCATTGAAGCAATTAGCATAATTAGACTGTGGTGGTCAGGCCCTATGCGATTTCTTAAGAGGCATGCGAAGTGTGTGTGTGTGTGTGTGTGATCGCTGTCCGTATTGAAGGGCTTCCTGAGCAGTCATTGTTCGAGGTTTTCATAGAGGAGAATGCAATCAGTGTTGTCTGTGTGAAGGTCCTCATTACCTGCAGGACCCCCGTTACCCCGACTGGACTGGCCTTGGGTCTCCAAAACAAAACTTTTGCATTATCATGTATCTTTTGTATTGTGAATGAATGCATAGCAATTCGCAGCAGACCAACAGCTGCCAAAAATTCACTTGCTTTTCGTTTCTTTTTCAAAAGGCCAAACTTGGCTGTAAAAAATATAATGATTTACTATTCTTCTTAAAGAGACTTAACTCGTTATCATTGTTTGAATAGATCATCATATTGCATACTAATGACCTTATGCATTCTGAGGGAATTGTTCTAGCTTGTTGCCTGAGTATTTGTATCTGTGAATTAAAAATACATATTGCCAGTGCAGCGCATATGGATGGAAATGTAAGTACGAAGTGGATCTGGAGAGTTTCTTTGATGAAAGCATTGCATATGTGGTTCTGTTTTTTAGTAATAAATGCCATTCAAATTAATTTCAGTCATTGCGGTCATTTTAAGGGGAAATTTTGCTGAATCGTTTTCAGCCAGGCTACAGTGAATATCTCTAGGCTTCTTTGTCTGTCCTCCGTAATAAACTCGTCTTTGATTCTGTTTTTCATTATTGCATGTTCTTTTTATTCTGCAGGATCCCTGCAATATTCCAGATTTTTTATTTTGTACAATTTCCTGCAGGATTTAACCGTTTTAGCTTCAGGTTACATGGCAGGACGTCACTGCGAGTTACACGCCCAAGGCATGCGGAACACATTTAGTTTTTAAAATGACTTAAAGGAGAAGTTCACTTTAAAAAAACTTTTGCTGGTAATTTACTCACCTCATGTCATCCAAGATATCCATGTCACTCTTTCTTCAGTTGAAAAGAAATTAAGGTTTTTGATTAAAACATTCCAGAATTTTGTCCATATAATGGACTTCAATGGGAACCAAACTGGTTCAGAGGTCCAAAAGACAGTTTCAGTGCAAACTGTTCAAAGGGCTTTAAATGATTTCAGACGATGAATAAGGGTCTTATCAAGCGAAACGATCGCTCATTTAAAAAATAAATAAAAAGTTAAAGTTTTATAAGCTCAAATGGTCGCGCTTGCTCTGTTCTGTGATGCGCGTTGTGACTCTTCAACCCGTTTATCAAAATGAACAAATATTTTTTCATGTCATGTGGTTCATTCAACGAACAAAATGAACGAGTTGACTCTGGAAAAGATTTGTTCATTTTGATAAACAAGTTTGAATAGCGAGAGTCACGAACAGCACATCAGACAGAACAGCTTACTATTTGAGCTTATAAAACTTAAACTTTGTTATTTTTTTTTTTTTTTTAAATGAGCGATGGTTTCACTTAATAAGCCCCTTATTCATCGTCTGGAATCGTTTAAAGCCCTTTGAACAGTTTGCAGTGAAACTGCCTTTTGGACCTTGAACCGCTTGGTTCCCATTTGAAGTGCATTATACGAGAAAAATCCTGTAATGTTTTCCATCAAAAACCTTAATTTCTTTTGACTGAAGAATAAAATGACATGGATATCTTGAATGTCATGGGGTGAGTAAATTAATTAATTAAGTATAATTACGTTTTTTTTTTTAACCACTTCAATGTTGTTTCTAACAGTTCCTAGACTAAATAAGTGATTGATTGCTGTTATGAATTTTAACTTGCTCCACCTCCTGAGCATTCTGATGGATAAAATCAAGTCCTACATTTTATTTTTTGTTAAATCTTCTGTTTCAATTTAATTTATGTATTATGCGGAAAGTCTTTCATGTGTGCATATGTTTATTGTCATCTTTTAACGGGCAGTTCTTCCTCTAAATGAAGTCAAGCCCCCTATTTGTTTGTAATGACGTCATATTGTTTTATTAAGCCTGTGTTTAAACACATAAGCATTCAAATGATGTTTAATCCTCTTAGGGTTGAGCTAAATCCCCCCCCCTTAACCCTCCAGATTAGACTTGGAAAATATTTTCTCTTCCCGAGTCTAACCTGGATGAAGCCGAGAGCGTGTTTGTAAAGTACGGATTTCTCCCTCTCTCTCTTTCTCTCTATCTTTACTCATGATAACACGTGCTGGCCAGTCTCAGCGTTTTCCTTTGGTCCAGATATTATTGTCCTGTGTCATCACCTGAAGGTGACTGTTATCACTTAATTAAATCCTGGCGCGGAGGGAAGTCGAAACAATATTCACCCGAAGGAACTTCTTAAAAGTGGGGTAGTTTGTAGAAGGAAAGCCAGTGTTCACTCCTCTGCTCCTGGAGTGCTTTTGCCATATCCTCTCTCTGGTGACGTCTTCTAATTTAGATTTCATATGTCAGATGTCCAACAACTCTGACCAGTAGGTGTGTCAAAAGACAACTTTGTTTTACCTTTTTTTGCACTTTTTGTTAATAGAAACAAAAAAATAGTGGGAACAGAGAGATAGATAAAATAAATAAACAATAAATAAATATTTTAAAATACTGGAACCCTAGTACTGGATACAATATATAACTTTTTTTATGTTGTGTATATTATTTAGGCTAATATCTAATTTATTACTTAAGGCCTAGTTATATAACTCTAAAAATTGCTGGGTATATAACTCCAACTTTGGGTCAAATATGGACAAACCCAGCCATTGGGATACAGTTTGTCCATATTTGACCCACAAAACAACCCAGCATTTGTGTGTGTGTGTGTGTGTGTGTGTGTGTGTGTGTGTGTGTATATATATATATATATATATATTAGTGCTGTCAAACGATTAAAATATTTAATCGCGATTAATCGCATTAATGTCATAGTTAACTCGCGATTAATCGCACATTTTTATCTATTCTTAATGTCTTTTGATTTCTTTTTTGTTACATTTTTTTCTCATTTTAATGCTCTTATCAACATGGAAAAGTGGATTGGCTTGTTTAGTGCAAATGTTTTTTTTTTATTATTATTATTGAAAATAACATTGGAATAGTGTTCAATTTCACTCTAACATATATAGCCTAAATAATCTCTCACACAATGCAACACTGTCCATCAATAAAAGGGTGAAAGAAATACTGACGAGGTCCTGATATTGACGAGGGGGTGGAGAATTTGCATCATCTGTGTTTTGTGTGTGTGTTTGCTTGGCCATCATCAAGTGGTGTTTCAGGCTGGGACGTACTGCGATGATGATAGCTCAGTTCATAATGACAAAACATACAGATCGCTTTGGTCTTGTCAATGGGACAATTTGGCAACTTTTTAAAAGTAAACTTTACATTCAGAATCTCATTGGCATCCATTTCGGCGTCTCGCGCTTGTCATCCACTCAAAACATAACGTTACTATTTGGCCGGCTCGCAAGCTGAAACGAGTGTGTGCGGCACAGAAACGTCCCTCGACGCTGCGCTCTGAAACCCATTCATTGCAATTGCTTGCCCCGCGCGAGGACGTTTCGTTGCTTCTTCGACCAAAGCGCAAGCGGATCTAGCTAGACCGGAAACAAAACAACAGGCACGCCGCACACACTCGTTTGGGCTTGCGAGCCGGCTTTGAGTGGATGACGAGCGCGAGACGCTGAAATGGATCAGGACGCATGCCGCGTCCTGTTGCAAAAGTATGTGAAACAACTACAAAGTTTGCTAGGACAAATAGATCGTTAATCGCGCGATAAAAAAATTAACGCCGTTAAAATGGGTTTGCGTTAACGCCGTTAATAACGCGTTTAACTGACAGCTCTAATATATATATATATATTAGGGCTGTGCAAAGTGTATTGCGATTAATTGCACCCAGAATAAAAGTCTGTGTTTACATAATATATTTGTGTGTGTGTGTATAATTATTTTGTATATATAAATACACACACATGCATGTATATATTTAAGAAAATGTGTTATTCATATATAAAATATTTCTATTTATATAATATAGATTTTGTATTTATATTATTTATATTTTAATATATATTAATATATATATTAAATTATATATATATATATATATATATATATATATATATATATATATATATATATATAATTAATATATATATATATATATAAAGAATTTAAGCGCAAATAATTCTTAAATATATACATGCATGCATAGGTATTTATATATACAAAATAATTATATACAGCACACACAAATATATTATGTAAACACAGACTTTTATTTTGGATCCGATAAATTTTTGCACAGCCCTAATATATATATATATATACATTATAGACGGTTTAAAATATAGACGGTTTATATATATATATATATATATACGTGTATATATATATATATATATATATATATATATATATATATATATCAGAAACAATATTAATTCAATCCAAACAAGGCCTTAACTATGTATTATAATTGTGTGTATATATTTGAACAAAAAGTTGGAGGACATGGCCAACAGTTTTAATTAGACACATTACATATTTAGTCAGTGTTGCATTTTTAAACCGTCTATAATGTATTTATATATTTATTTAATACATTTAATAATATAATAATAATACATTTAAAATTATTATTATATTCAATTAATGGAAATAGTATGTTATGTTTGTTATATGTATTATATTATATTTTATTTGTTTATTAATTAATTAAATATACTCTATTTATCTCTTAATTTTGCACTGGGAATTTTCAAATATTACTCAAACCTTTTACAAAGTACTAAAGCATTATTAATTGAACGATTAAGGCACTGAAAATCATTAAATGGCATGAAGCGGAACTTGTGATGTTTTTTCTTCCCTATTGTGACATGTGGTTTATATATCTTCTTGAACAAGAAAAAAATGTAGGGCGGGACTTGATTTTGACCATGCGGAATTGATTGGATGGTGGGATGGTTGAGGTTTGTTATTGGTGGATGTCATGTGAGTGACAGGTTGCTCCGCCCTCACGTCAGTAAACACATCACCAGAGAAGAGATGATTCTGCAAGACAGAGGGGAAGTTATTTGGATTAAAGCTTATGAGGGGACATTAATAAAAATTATATTGATAGAATAGAAAATCAATTAATCAAACTTAATTATAGAAAATGAGAGTTGCTTAAATAAATCATTTAAATATATAGGCTACTGACCAAAAATACTGCAATTTTCTTAAAAAAAAAAAATAATTCAATGCTGACTTTAAGAGGATCCAGAACAGTTAAAATGTTTACAATTCCTGTTCCTATAGATGTCGATATATTTGGTGTCTGAGAATTGAGGATATGCTAAACGGTTGAGTGAGAACCAAGCAGCAGGATCTGATACTCTCACACCTTTTGTAAATGGATGCTTGTTGTAGGTCATTTGGAGTGAAGCAGGCCAATAAATATGCCATGTCGAGTACCTCCACAGACCCCCTCCCCAACGCTAAGCCTCCATATGAAATGAGCAATCTAACGACGCTCTTCATTTGAAAGAGGTCTCGGCGAGAGGTAGGATGAGTGATCTGAGCATCTCCCGCGCTCGTGCCTTCAATAAAGAAATCAATATCGCGCATCCATATTTGCACATTTCTACATGGCTTGTCAGCCTCAAAATTGACTTCAGTGAAAAAGATCACTCACGGCTCCCGTGGCAATTTAGAAGTTCTGATAAGATCTCTTTTAACACCTCTCATCTGTCTTTCTCTCTCTCCACACACACACACCCATATGTAGTTTCAAGATAAATGCTTATGCTTATTTTTTGAGCATAATAATTGGTAGCACTAATGTTTTACCAAATATCAGTCTGGAACAGATAGAGGTGTGTGTGTTATTGTTTTATATCTTATTTGGGCTATTTTATGTCGACCTTTTAGCTACCTGTATATCGCTTTTCAGGCAAACGTAACTTCTTTTTAACTTATTTGTGGCACCAGGTGAAAAAGTGTGCTCTGACTGAATGGCATTTTTGTACTTCTTGAAATGTTTGAAGTGAAATTTGTTCAATTAAAACAGTTTATATGGCCATATCCTCCAATGTTTTGTTTTGACTTACTGTATTGTGGAGGGTTTTAAGTCTTCATTTACATTGCACACTGTAAAATGAATATGTAAGGGATAATCCACGGCTAGCCATGCATTAAAGGATTTTAATGCACGACGTATAGGCAAAGAACCACCCAACGCGAAGCGGAGCCTATACGTCGTGCATTAAAATTCTTTAATGCATGGCTATCCGTGGATTATCCCGCTTATACCTCGGTTATTTGCCAAGTTAAAAAGAAGTTAAAGTTATAACTGATGTTTACAGTGTGATTTTTTAACAGACGTGTAAAAATGACGGTTATTTTCTTAAGTTACGGCTCGTTAGTTCTAGCACTCGAAATGCAAAAATCATCTATTTAGCCTACCTAAATAAATGTTTTTTTTTTTTCATGTGTCTCTCACTCTGTTTGCAAGCGTAACTGTTACTATGGTTACCAATGTTTTTTGTTTTTACAGTCTATGGTTTATAGTAGCGGATTCATTTCGAACTGTAATCAAACTGACTGGAACTACCTGTGCATTAAACGGTTTTACTGCACACCTTCCAGCCAATCAGAATCGAGTATTTAAACAGCCCGTGGTATAAGCTTTATCTAATCAATAGAATTGTGGCAGCAGATTACAAGGTATACTATTAATTAAATTTAACAAATTAGAATTGAGTAATAAATTAATCAAATTATCCCTTAAAGTTAACCATTTAACCTGAGTAAAGTTTACACCAAAAAAGTTATCTCATTAACAGACAGATGTCAAAGATTAATTAATAACTCTTTATTTTATATTGCCAACAACACCTGATGTTACCAAACAGAATCACTGAAGGAGAAAACAGTCATTTTACAACAAACACCGATCACCATAATGGTGACTTAAATTTATGTTTTTTTGGTTGTTGTTGTAAGTTTTACTCATTTTAAATGGTTAACTTTTAAGGAATTAATTTGATTAATTATTACTCATTTCTAATTTGTTACATTTAATTCAATTCATAATTTAAAGCATATTAATTTTTACAGTGCATGTAGGAGTCCTGTAGCTCAATACCTGTGCGAGCGAGTCGACGTGCCCTAGGTTTGGCCGACCCAGTGAAGTCTTAACTGCAGTTGTAGTTCTTCATCATGGAGGCTGTTGTAGTTTGGAGGGGATGAAGGCTTGTGATTGAGGAAGATGAACATGTGGCATCTCCCCATCACCAGCTGCCTCTCTCTCTCTCGCCCTCTTCATTTTGTCTGACCTAATAGTTAATGATATGTTAATAGTCAATGAGGCTGGTCTCGCCTCGCGTCCGCTGTGTGTGTTAATGTGGACGTGCGGTGGCTCTGGCCAGGGTGCAGCGACTAGATTGATGTTTACCAGCTTGCGTGTCCTTCAGCTCACGTATATTTGTCCTTTGGTAGAGAAAACACAAGGCTACTGAGTTTACTGTTGTAGCACTGAAAGGCAGGAATGTTCTTGTTTGAGGGATCGTGGTCTATGGTCGTACTATGTAACAATTGTTTTTAGTGAAGCAAAGAGTCAGTTGAGGATACACTAGCTTTATTTAAAGTAAAATAGATTTGCCAATGCATGCAATTTCTGTAATGCTACTTTTCTGTGGAAACTATGAGATTATTTTATCCAGCAGGATGAGGATAGGGTGTTTCAGAGGCAGAAAAAAAGATGTAAATGTTAAAATTGTTTTAAAAATATTTTTCTTTAGAATAATATGCACAGTTAGTCCTGGAACGTGTTATTTAAAGTCAACATTAAAACCTGGTTCATTTCTGGGATTTGAAAGTCAAATTTCTTTGGATATTCAACAACAAGAAAAACAGGATTGGTTCATTTTATTTTTCCTGTGTTTGGCTTTGGTTATATATATATATATATATATATATACACACACACACTACCGGTCAAAAGTTTAGGGTTCGGTAAGATTTTTTATGTTTTTAAAAAGAAGTCTCTTCTGCTCACCAAGGCTGCAATTTTTTGATAAAAATACAAAAAAACACAGTAATATTGTGAAATGCTGTTCTTTGAACTTTCTATTCATCAAAGAATCCTGAAATAAAAATGAAAAAAACTGTTTTCAACATGGATAATAATCATACATGTTTTTAAAGCATAAAATCATATTAGAGTGATTTGTGAAGGATCATGTGACACTGAAGACTGGAGTAATGATGCTGAAAATTCAGCTTTTTTTCAGAGGAATAAATTACATTTTAATATATATTAACATAAAAAAGTCATTTTAAATTGTCATAATATTTCACAATATTACTGTGTTTTTGTGTATTTTTTATCAAAAAATTGCAGCCTTGGTGAGCAGAAGAGACTTCTTTTAAAAACATAAAAAATCTTACCGACCCTAAACTTTTGACCGGTTATGTATGTATGTATGTATATATATATATATATATATATATATATATATATATATATATATATATATATATATATATATATATATATATATATATATATTGGCCTAAAATGTATTCATTTTGTTTAATTTTTAATATAAGAGGAACAAACTATATTTTAATGTAGAATAATTCAAACTGTTTTATATTCTACAATAACGGCAGAAAGTTATTTACTTTTTATTAAAAAAAGTAAATGGGGGAAAATTTGATTTTCAGTGATGCAATTTTTTTCATTGAAATGAGTATTCAATTAAGTTAATGATGATGCATTAATATTGCCTCTTGTTAATGCTTTTTGTGAATAACTAAAACAACAAGAAGCTTGAATTACACTTTTTAATTTCATCTACATTTAATCTTAATCTAGATTCTATTGCTTTTGCTGCCTTAGGTCAAGTGTGTAGATCCCAAACCATTACAGAGTTTCATTTCCCTTCTGCTGAAACACTTTCTTCCTTCTCTCAGCACTTTAGACAACAGAGAGAGAGAGAGAGAGCAAGAGAGAGAGAGAAGCTGCTTGCAAGGCATGACTGCTTAAAACAAATGACAAAAAAGGCCCATCTTAATGTTACACTTTTCTCCCCAGAAGTTTGTCTGGCTAGTGATTTATTGTGCACTTTACACAGTGGTTAGCCTGTAAACAGAGGCCGTTTATCATGGAGGGGAGCCAGGCGGAGGCACGCAGTGTTCCTCAGAGACCTGGCCCACAGATGCCGAGTGTTTGAAGGAAGAGCAGTGGAGATGATTACAGACTGGCTGGAGGTGACTGCTGCGGGTCCTTCCTGACAGCCAGGAGGAGTCTCTCGCAGGTCACAAAGTCCAAGAGAAACCCTCCACTGGGGAGGGGACAGGTGGTCTCTCAGTGTATAGATAAACTGACAGGGATGGAGGAGGAGAATGGAAGGCCAGATTTGCGCTCTATAAATATGATGCACCGTTTGAGAGAATGGACTGAATTTATCATTTCACTGAAGGTTTTCCTTTTTTACACAGACATTTTTCAGAGAGATGAATGGATGGATGATGGATGAATGGGTGGATAGACAGGTAGACTGACAGACAGCTAGGTAGACAGACAGGTAGGTAGGTAGGTAGGTAGGTAGGTAGACAGACAGACAGACAGATAGACAGACAGATAGGTAGGTAGGTAGGTAAACAGACAGATAGGTAGGTAGGTAAACAGACAGACAGGTAGGTAGACACACAGACAGACAGGTAGGTAGACAGACAGGTAGGTAGGTAGGTAGGCAGGTAGACAGACAGGTAGACAGACAGGTAGGTAGGTAGGTAAACAGACAGACAGGTAGGTAGGTAGGTAGGTAGGTAAACAGACAGACAGGTAGGTGGACAGACAGACAGGTAGACAGACAGGTAGGTAGGTAGGTAGACAGACAGACAGGTAGGTAGGTAGACAGACAGACAGACATACAGGTAGACAGACAGATACACAGACAGGTAGGTAGACATACAGACAGACAGAAAGATAGGTAGGTAGACAGACAGACAGGCAGGTAGACATACAGACATACCTTTTTTACACAGACATTTTTCAGAGAGATGAATGGATGGATGATGGATGAATGGGTGGATAGACAGGTAGACTGACAGACAGCTAGGTAGACAGACAGACAGGTAGGTAGGTAGGTAGGTAGACAGACAGACAGACAGGTAGACAGACAGACAGACAGACAGATAGGTAGGTAGGTAGGTAGGTAGGTAAACAGACAGATAGGTAGGTAGGTAAACAGACAGACAGGTAGGTAGACACACAGACAGACAGGTAGGTAGACAGACAGGTAGGTAGGTAGGTAGGCAGGTAGACAGACAGGTAGACAGACAGGTAGACAGACAGGTAGGTAGGTAGGTAAACAGACAGACAGGTAGGTAGGTAGGTAAACAGACAGACAGGTAGGTGGACAGACAGACAGGTAGACAGACAGGTAGGTAGGTAGGTAGACGACAGGCAAACAAACAGACAGACCGGTAGGTAGGTAGGTATACAGAAAGATACACAGACAGGTAGGTAGGTAGACATACATACAGACAGAACAGACAGGAAGGTAGGTATAGACAGACAGAAAGACAGGTATGTGGACAGACAGATAGATAGGTAGGTAGACAGACAGACAGACAGGTACATGGACAGACAGAAAGATAGGTAGGTAGACCAGACAGATATACAGACAGGTAGGTAGGTATAGACAGACAGAAAGACAGGTACGTGGACAAACAGAATGATATGTAGGCAGACAAACAGACGGGTAGATACACAGACAGACACATAGATAGGTAGGAAGACAGACAGATATACAGACATGTAGGTTGGTAGCCAAGACAGGTCAGTTGGACAGACAGACAGGTAGGTAGACAGGCAAACAGACAGGCAGACATGTAGGTTGACAGACAGACAGACAGACAGGTAGGTAGACAAACAGACAGACAGGTAGTCAGGCAGAGAGGTAGGTAGACAGACAGGTAGTTGACAGACAAACAGACAGACAGGTAGGTAGCCAGGAGAGAGGTATGTAGACAGACAGACAGGTAGACAGACAGACAGGTCATATTTCACAATTTTACATACTTTTGATATATTCAGAATAAACATATCTTTTTTTCACAATTTGTCATGTTTATGACGTCACTATCATTAGAATATGTACAGACCAATGCAACAACGTGAACTCTATATCAGTAGTTTTCACATGCAAAGAGGCTAGCGGGGCATAACAAATGCAACAAAGATGTTTGTCTTGAGCATATTTACATAGAACAATTAAAAAATAGCTCAGATGGAATATAAGAGCGCAGTCTGTGTGAATGGCCCCTGAGGGTCAGAGCGAGGGCGAAAACATGGTCAGCTAAGGCTAATTTACAACCACTTTGGTGCAAGAAACCTTGACTGATATTATAAGTGGACTTCAGGGGGAAATTAAATGCTAAATGTGAAGAATACAGTCCCTTGAAGCTTTTTGTTGCTGCAAGTAAGGTAAATAAGCATCCGTGTTAGCGTAGCATTTATGTTTCACGCATCTATATTGGCATATTAGCATTTCAAATGTAAAGTGCCATATAATGGGACAGTATTAGCATTAGCGCAGTGTAATGTAAAGCGTAAGTCTAACACATCACCTCCAGCAGATGCGTGCTCAGGGAGGAAGTGATGTGCTCAGCGGGCTGCCGTGGGACGTGCTGTTGTCAGCTGCATATCAGCACGCTGTAAATAGCCCGAGGCTGCTCTGTTTTATCGGCGAGCAGAGACCGCACGCTCTCTCGCCAGCTGCCAATGCTGCTTTAAACTCAGAAATAAACGAGAGAGGGATGCTTTCCCACCCCGTCTGTGTAAACCTGATTTTCAGAAAAAGGTGATCAGATCAGCTGACATTGTGCAAAATACTTTTTTTTTTTTTTCCCTCTTTCATTCCTTTCTGCCATTCTCTCGCCCGGGGTGCATCATCCTACGGATTATCTGAGGCAGCGGGGGACAATATGTAATTAACCCATGTGACCTCAATGCCTTAATTGTTGACTGTTGGAGACCGAAACAGCAGCACCTCCAGCGGTGATATCGGCTTCCCTTAGTCCAAAATCCCTAATAACCCAACACGACCACTCTTTTCTTATGTATGTGACTTTTATTGATATGGATCAGGCTTTGTTTTGCAGAATATTTATGTATTGGTCATGGCATCTGTGATAATTAGCAGTGCTTACTAAACATTGTATTGCAAATTAAATGCTGGCTTCATCCTGAATCGTTGTTCTACAGACATGAATGGTGGCTCAAATGTGATTGATATCTAAAATTGTGGTTTAATGTGTGTTTGTAATGATAAAACTGACAAAAAAATTAATAATTAGCCATATCTAGGAGACCAGAATAACATACTGTACACTGGAAGAAATCTCAACTCATTATATTTAGTTTTTTTTTTTAACTACTTTCACAACATTAAAAACTTTTTTAATTTTGTCAATTCATATTAATTGGACAAATCCGATTGTGTGTAGTACAAGTATTTTAAGTTGGTAACACTTAACTTGAAGGGGTGTGCATTTTATGCATGTTTATGACAACTGTCATTGTGTCATTCGCTCAATTATGCAATTTTTTATGCAAATATGACATTGTTTGAGATGTCTTGGTAATGACAATTTGACATAAACCATAACATTATAACCTCCAGTGTCTTTGTCATGAACACAACCTCATAAACATGACATAGCAGATGAATTATCAAACTTACGAAACCACTTAGCTTTTTGGGTTAACATTACATCAAACTGTCAGGTGGTTGCTTTTGACATTGGCTGTCATGAGGCCATTATAACATTTTAATGACAAATTCAATTTGCACCACTGTAGTTGAGGTCAAGATTCACTGACACATGTGAGTGCACATCGCAAGAATTCCAGTCAACTCGCTCTCGTGTCCAATTAAAATAAAAATAATTAGCATGTACCGTTTTCTTTATGTAAGTTCTTCCTTTAATCCAAACTCGTTAGTAAATAAATTTAAGAAACAAAATATAATCTTAAATCCTAAATATCACGGATGCGGTAAAGAAAACTGTGCGACTCCACTCTATTTCCTATAAAGGACACACAACCGCCTCACTTACGGTTGCAATTCTTAAAGGGCCAGTGTACAATTTTTACTAGGGCTGTCAGAACGATTAATCGTGATTAATCGCATCCAAAATGAAAGTTTGTGTTTACATAATATATGTGGGTTCACTGTGTATAATTATTTTGTATACATATAAATACACACACATGCATATGTAAGAAAAAAAATATTATTTATATATAAAATATTTATATTTATATATAATATAAATTATATATAAATCTATATACAGTATATGCATGAAAATATTACTTAAATATACAAGCATGTGTGTGTGTGTTTATATATAAAAAATAATTATACACAGTGCACCCATATATATTATGTAAACACAAACTTTTATTTTGGATGCGATTAATTGCGATTAATCGTTTGACAGCCCTGAATTTTTACACAAAACATATTTCAAGGTAAATATAGAGAATATTTATCTAATTAGTACACACAAAGAAAAAAGTTACAATACAAACACAAATATTAAAATACTGAAATACAACACAATAATATGCAATGATTGTCACTGAACAAAAGCAAAATTAGGCTCCTACAACACAGTTATAATGGCCTCATTACAGCCAATGTCAAAACCAACCACATGACAATTTAATGTAATGTTAACCAATTAAGCGAGGTGGTTCCTTAAGTTTGATAATTAATCTCATATGTCATGTTTATGATATTATTACAGTTTGTTGTCTTTGTAATGTTAAGTTGTCATTACCAAGACACTGACAGGTTATGATGTTATGGTTTATGTCAAGTAGTCATCTCAGAAATGTAATATTTGCATTCAAAAATGTCATAAGTGAGGAAATGACACTTAATGACAGTTGTCATGCATAAATCCCCCTTCATATTCGTGACATGATTCTTGTCATGATTATGAAGTTGTCATGACAGTCTAATGCACACCCCTTCAAGTAAAGTGTTAGCTATAGAAACCAGTTTCAGGGAAGATAATTTGAAGCTGTCTTGCTTAAAGAGCTAAACTACAGTAAAGTTATTGTTTCTTTTTTTCTTTTTCTTTTTAACTTGGGTAAGCGTCTAACACTAATACCTTGTTCATTTTCCAACCTACAGGTAAATTTGAAAACATACCATTTTTTTTGTAAAACTCAAAAAACAAATCTAACGAATCTACTGCAGTTTCCAGCTGAAATGAACATAGTGACCATAAAAGCACAAACAACGTTTGTTCCTTTGTTCCCTTTTACTCAAATGATGATTACAGAGGCATATTATTGATTAATAATGACTTATTTTCATCTTATGATGCACGATTTTGGAAATTATGCGATGAGCGTAAGCACGATTAGCGCATGATTTGGAAAATATTACAGTTTGACGTGCTCTTTTAAATAACCAGCTCCATACATTAATGGAAATCGCGGGTGTTTCTAACATCACAAACTACCACCAATCACGTCAACGTGGATCTCTGAGCTGGAGTGTGTGACTGGAAGGCGCGGCTAGTTTAAGCATATTCATAGAACCGCACATTATAAAATGAGAGGCAAGAGTGTAGAGTTACACGCTACACTGTAAAAATGAATATGCTTTATCTAATCAAAAAACTGTGGCAACAGATTACAAGCAATATTATGAATTAAATGTAACAAATTAGAATTGAGAAATAATAATCAAATTAATTCCTTAAAAGTTAACCATTTGAAAATGAGTAAAACTTACAACAACCAAAAAACATACATTTAAGTCACCATTATGGTGATCGGTGTTTGTTTTAGGTTTAAATAGTTCTTAATTAATCTTTGACGTCTGTCTGTTAGTGAGATATTTTTTGTTAAATTTTTCTGGTGTAAAGCTTCATCATTTTAAATGGTTAACTTTTTAGGAATAATTTGATGAATTAATAATTTAATTTTAATAATTGTATTACGCAATTTAATTTGTTACATTTAATTAATAATATTGCTTGTAATCTGTTGCCACAATTCTATTGATTAGACAAAGCATATTCATTTTACAGTGCAAACATTTTTAAGGCATGACAAAAAAAATAGAGGAAAAGACGTTTTAATGTCTTTTTGGTGATCAAAGATAAGTTTAAGGGATAAAATAATTGATTATGGGGGGCTTTAACACTAATTGGTTATTTTAAGTTAGGGTTTAGTGTGGTAAGTTATTTTCAAACACAATATAGCACTACACTGTAAAAAAAAATCTGTTAAATTTACACAGAAAACCCTGGCAGCTGTGGTTACCAGAGTTTTCCTGTTAAAAATACGGTAGCAACATTTTAGGTTTTACAGACTTTGACCGTATTTAATTTTACAGCAATAAACCGTATTTCATTATCTGATATAATGTTAATTTACTGACCTTTTGAAGTATTAATATCTGTTTTGTTCAATTGTAATACACTGACTGTCAACAATCACAGCCGTAATGAGAGTCAAATGATCAATCAATGCTAATCATTATCAGATCTTCCACAAGAGAGTTCATACTATTATATAGAAGCTGCACAGTGTCATTCACACAAACATTAAACACTATCCTGGTAACATGTTGAAATTTAAAAAATGCAATAAGTATTAATTTAACAACATTAAATGTAACATAAAACCCTAATGTACATTACTGATTAGAAAAAAAAACTAACAAAATTATGAAGAAACAGTTAAAATACATTAAATGTGAAGTGTCACGCAGGGAATTGTGGGAATGTCAATTTACATTTTTCACTGTATATAATTCAATGACTTCTTTTTTCACTTCCAAAAACTGTAAATTTAACAGTATTTTACAGTAAAATTACATTAAACGAACCATTATTTAATATCACAGTTATTTACCGTATATAGTAAAGGAAACTTTCTGTCAATCAATTAACTGTTTTTCACTGTAGCATTTTTACAGTCTTTTACTGTTAAAATCACGATCATTTTTTACAGTGTACGCTTTTAACTCCATTCACCGGACTTTTAATTTCTGAACCGCCTAAAAACAACCCACATATTAAAACTGGTACATATTAAAAGAGGTAAAACTGAACACGCTATTAGTATTTTAGCAACTTTCACTTTGAAAGTTCCAAAGAAACGTGCAAGAAGCAACATAATATCATTTGCACGGCCGAAATACTTTTACCACCGAAACAATGGTCTCACGCGTATTTCCGGTTAAGGTTTAAGGATGCTCTAGAACTTCCGCTGATCATAGAGTCCAATGCAATACCGAGAATTTATATTGAATTTTATACTCCATGGTTATAGTAAGAAACGTTACACAAAAACAGACTGACACCCCCCTCGTTGTGTTCACGCTTCTTTTAAAAATTATATTAAATAAACATAACTATATATAAAATTACATCTAAACGCATGTACATTTCATTTCAAAGACGGGAGGATAGTACATTCTAAGACTCTGCCATAATCCCGTTTTCCTCGGTTTCCTCCGCTTCTAACACAACCCGTAAAGACGGCCGAAATGTTGTGATTACGCAAACAGAAACCGCGACCTGCACGTGCTTGTCTGAAGCAACATGTCTGCGATGTGGACGTATTTCAGTGTATCTGAACTCGCGAGGAGACGAAGGCTTAATTGTTTATCCACCTATATCTGCTCTAAACAATGCGCGCCGCCATGACGACTACTCCGGTCAGAGTGGGTCAGAGTACAATCGCGCCTGACTGTTTGGAGCGGTGCGTGCGCTGTCTGTGGAGACTGGTGCTCTGGAGGCAGGCGAACAGCAACAAACAAGGCAGCGCTGAGTCTCTCAACAGACAGCGGTGCGCACCGCTCTCAAACGGCTCAGGCGATTACACTATGGTCGCCGTTGTACCATCCCTTGAAACGACAGGGGACAAGTCAATTAACTGTCCTCTAACCATCAGGAATCGGTGAGAAGAAAGATAAACAAGATATTTTTTTCAGTATTCCAACACCAATACAAAAACAATCATGTAAAACCCAGTAAACCCTGAGATTATTACTTGTGACATTACAAAATATGTAATATGGGAACATTATATATAGACCATTTTGCAAGATGTAACAACACTGGTCCAGAAACACCTCCTGTTTCAGTTTGT
The DNA here is from genome assembly GCA_030378365.1 of Hybognathus amarus. Taxonomy (NCBI): domain Eukaryota; kingdom Metazoa; phylum Chordata; class Actinopteri; order Cypriniformes; family Leuciscidae; genus Hybognathus; species Hybognathus amarus. The sequence goes on from JAQIUQ010002246.1 coordinate 189,101, forward strand.
AACTGTTTTCTTTATTTCACATGTTAAACATCTTAAAGATGTTTGCTTAACTTTTTGATTCAGTTTTATATGTTCTGTCTGGTTGTATTTTATCCCAGCTTTTATGTAGTGTTAAAACACTAAACAGGAAGTGCTCTCTGACCAGTGTTGTTTACATCTTGCAAAATGGTCTCATATGTATAGAACTAAATTAATGGTCTCTTAAATATTTTCTACATTCACTAAACATGTTTCATTAAGTGTCATGTACATTTGTATTAAACATGGACCTTTGTTCATTTAAAAAGGCTTTTTATGCTATTCTTGTATGCTACATTTTTAAAATGTAACTAATTTAGGCGTGCAAACTGGGTGCTGGTGTGATGAGAAGTTCACGCTCGGCTTTGTTTTTATGAGAGAACATTTCATTTTAAAACCTTTCTGCAGGCCAGTAGATTATTATTTAATGTACACATGAGTGGTGTCAAAAACATTTTAGTTTGAATTTTATTTTATACTATGCATTGTGCTAAATAAATATTTGCATAATATGTAATTTATTTATTCTTTGAAACATTTATATTAATGTATGCAATTGCAATGCCTTTATTTTTAGTAAAGTTTGTTACACAGTCATAGCCATAAATGCAATAATACTAATAATTGGCAGAATTTCTTTCGGTGTTTCGGTTTTCGGCCTTGGTTTCCTCTTTTTCGGTTTGGCCAAGAATTTTCATTTCGGTGCATCCCTGACTTAATAATAAGACTTTGCCTAGTATTATAGCGCTGCTTCTTACTTACCCTAGAGAAATACTGTTTGTATTAAAATACATACACTCTCAAAAATTGCTGGGTTGTTCTAACCCAACTTTAAGCTCAAATATGGAGCAAACCAAGCCATTGGGTTAAAATTTTTAACTTACATTTTTAACCTAACGTTTGGGTTTGTCCATATTTTACCAAAGTTGGGTTAAAACAACTCAGCGTTTTTAGCGTGTAGGAGCTCTTTTATTGATTATCTTGTTTTTCTCCATAGGTAACGAGTCAAAATGTTCTAAAATGGGATACATAAAATGTGTAAAACTACGAAAACCTAAAACTAAACATCAATTTATTTAGAGATTTTTGTAACTTATCCAACCATACAGTCATGAGACAGATCAGACATTCAAGAAATGCATGTATATTCAAAATGACATTGAACATGGTTTATCCACAAAAAACTACCATTTTTTTGCATCACTTAAATCATTGTCAAGGACATATCCGAGACAATAGTTCTGTTTGATATTACACAATCCAAAATGCTGGGTTGTTTTAACCTAATTTTGGGTAAAATATGGACAAACCCAGCCATTGGGTTAAAAATATAATTTAAAAATGTAACCCATTGGCTGGGTTTGTCCATATTTTACCCAAAATTGGGTTAAAACAACCCAGAATTTTTAAGAGTGTACCTGCGTGATTGAGTTCACCAACTCAAAACAAATACTACCTTTATTCATACACTCTAAAAATGCTGGGTTAACCCAATTTTGGGTCAAACATGGACAAACCCAATTGTTGGATTAAAAAATACAATTTATAAATTTGATCCCAACAGCTGGGTTTGTCCATATTTGACCCAAAGTTGGGTTAAAACAACCCAGCATTTTTAGCATGTAGGAGCTCTTTTATTGATTATCTTGTTTTTTTTTTCTATAGGTAACCAGTCAAGATGTCTAAAATACATAAAATGTGTAAAATGCTACGAAAACCTAAAACTAAACATCAATTTATTTAGAGATTTCTGTAACTTATCCAACCATACAGTCATGAGACAGATCAGACATTCAAGAAATGCATGTATATTCAAAATGACATTGGACATGGTTTATACACAAAAACTACCATTTTTTTGCATCACTTAAATCATTGTCAAGGACATATCCGAGACAATAGTTCTGTTTGATATTACACAATCCAAAATGCTGGGTTGTTTTAACCCAATTTTGGGCAAAATATGGACAAACCCAGCCATTGGGTTGAAAATATAATTTAAAAATGTAACCCAATGGCTGGGATTTGTCCATATTTTACCCAAAATTGGGTAGCATTTTTAAGAGTGTACCTGCGTGATTGAGTTCACCAACTTAAAACAAATACTACCTTTATTCATAATACTCTAAAAAATGCTGGGTTAACCCAATTTTGGGTCAAATATGGACAAACCCAATTGTTGGATTAAAAAATACAATTTATAAATTTGACCCAACAGCTGGGTTTGTCCATATTCTGATCCAAAATTGGGTTAAAACAACCCAGCTTTTTTTAGAGAGTGTATGATCGAGTCGCTTTTGCCTAATATCTATGTGTTGCTCACACACCATCCCTTAGAGTTGAGGCGTCTGTGATCCGGAGCTGTTAATTGACGTCTGTAATTGTTGCTCTTTAATGATCTGTCAGTCGTTTCCAGACTGGGATGCGGTTCTGTTTGGTCTAATTCTGGGCTTGATGGCTTCTCTCCTGTGCTGTGAGAAATAAGCTATTTGTGAGACTCTCGCCTGACTTGTTTCTCCTCTTCTCTTTCTGTTTCCTCCACAGTCCCTGGATGGATTTGTATTTGCACTAAACAAGGAGGGGAGGTTTTTGTACATCTCAGAGACAGTGTCCATATACCTGGGGCTTTCACAGGTGAGTGCACTTGAGATTTTCACTCTCCCATCTCTTTCGTCCATCGGTGCGGAAGAGAATCTGGATAAATTAGTGTTAGATAAACTCCCGCGGTTGTGTTTGCTGCTGTTTAATTCGCGTGCGTTCATCACTGGCATATTTTAAGTGCCAGAGAGATGTTCTCATTGGAATGCTAGCGTGTTCCCCGCTCCTGTTGGCTCCAAGCCAGGGCCTTTCAATAAACCGGCAGATTCGGCTGAGGTCAGACAGTGAGAAAGTGACCTTCAGAACTCTTGCGGTCCTGTCTGCTGAGACTTCATCTCGAGCGCTCGCAGGCTTCAATCAAACCAGACACGGCTGCACAACAGGCAGCTTCTGTTTCATCGGTGGTGCAAAAATCCACAAAAAATCATCTGAATCGTCTCTTGCTGTCCTTGTACGAGGGATCTAAACCGCACAGGTGCCTTCAAGATGCTCACTGTACCGGTGACTGCAACAGTTTAACTCAATTCCTTCAGTCAGAGATTGGAAATCATTTGGGCTGTGTTAAGGGTGCTACCACTGATTTCAAAAGAAAATGATACACTCATTGTTTCAACCCAAACTGGGTCAAATATGGAATTAAAATAAAATCACAGTTGAAAGTGAAAGTTGGGTTAAAATTTTTAATTACAGTTTTAACCCAACATTTGGGTTTGTCCATATTTGACTCAAATTTAGGTTAAAACAACCCAGTATTGTTTAGAGTGTATGCATCTTATATACAGTACACAGTATGTAAGGGCCCAAAATGGAGTACTGTTTTCAACAATTTGACCTACCATTTCTAGTTTGGAAAATGAACTCAGAGGTGATACCATTATTGATTTTTAATCTCATACACTTGTTTTTCTGTAAAAGAGATTCAATTGTAAATAACGTACAGAATTAGTACCATATTTGTTTAAGTCAGATTGACTGAGGGTAGGTTTATCACTGAAATTGTATCGTACTATGTCTACTCTTTGAACAGCATTATGATACTATTAGAACATTTTGACAACTTTCTTGCTTTGGTGCTGGAATGACTGGTTTATTTCAGTTTTTACACTTTGGTTGACCTAAAACACTGTATTTATAGTCATCCAGTTTTGAAAATATTGAAACAAGGAGGATTTTCTGGCATGGTTTTCTCTCCATATATACGATCTACATTTGTAGCTTTTACCCATGTGCATGCAATGCACTGGATCCTTCACTGGAAACCCAAAGTAACTCACTTCCGCTGAATCGTTTACTTCTATGAATTCTTGCACCTGGGAACCATAAAAGTCGACAACGTTATGACTAAAAGTTTGCTAAGTAGTATTTCCTACTAATGCAAGGCAGTATTTGACTCTGGTCAAACTGCCTTGGACGGCAACATGCCCAGTGCATTATGGGTGTTGTTTTCCTACCTATTTGGCAAAAGGAAGGCAACTGACTTTTCTTTGTTTTCTCTAGTCAGGTAGCCAAGCGATTAAAAAAAGACCTTTCTACCGGCATGAGCAGCTGAGTTTTTCTACTGTAAGCCGTTTGCGCGCCTGTGAAGTACCTTTTTAAAAAAAAAATTTAAATGTGTAATCCATTATATATTTCATCATTTATGTAACCAAAGTTAAAATGCATTATAATCTGTTGCAGATTCCTTGTTTGATCTGAAATTCGTTTGTATTGCGCTTTAAATGCGTTATATACTTCATTTTGTTTGTGGTGTTTTAAAGCGTTATACTTTCTAAAGGTGGAACAATGTAAGAGATAGGGGTATTAAAATGCATTATATCTGTGTTTACAATTATTCATGAGACCATATATTAATGCATTATAAGGTGCATTAAAGGCATTATTCTTTTATTATTATTAGTGAATATATTAAAAATACTTTTATAATCTATTATATATAAAGGCTTTAAATAAAGTGTTACCAAAGCTCATTTCAGTATACAGTATTGGCTTACAAACTGCTATTTAAAAAATATGCACGACTTACAAGTACCTGGATGACCTGGGTTCAAAATAAGTTGCTATACAGTACAATCACAAAAAAAGCATGAAATACTGTATCCCACAATGCCGTGCACTGAATCGACCTTATATTTATAGCTTGGAAAATAAAAACAACTTACATTTTTTTATCTCTTACTCTAGTTTTAATCAGAAATGTGTCCTTTTTTTCAGAGTGATAATTCGAAATTTCTGATGTTTGGAAGCCTGTTTCCGCCACTGAATAAAAATAAATAAAATAAATAATTGCTACTTTTTATCGTCACAATTGAGAGATACGAAGTTTCGAATTGTGAGAATAAAAGTCACAATTGCGACAGAAGTCGCAATTGTGGCAATAGTCAGCTTAATTGTGAGAAAAAAAAGACAGAATTGAGACTTTTTATCTCAAAACATCTGACTTTTTTCTCACAATTGCGAGTTTACAGTACATTCTCGCAATTCTGACTTTATAACACATAATTGCGAGTTTACATTCTGAAATGTTTGACATCTTTTCTCAGAATTGTGAGATATATACTCCAAGTTATCAGGCCAATTCTTTCGGCTTGTAATTCAAATTCATAAACTAACTTTGTTTCCCCCTCAGAATAGTTTATATCTCACAATACTCTGACTTTACAACACGGCAATTTTTTCACTTTCACATCATGCATTTCTGACCTTATAACAATACATCGCGACTTTATTATCAATCAATTCTGACTTTATAATTCGACACATTCTGATTCTTACATTTCTCAGATATATTTCTAAGTACCTAAACTCGTAATTGTGAGAGAAAACTCAGAATAAGAAAAAAAATGTGTAGTTGTAAAAGTCAGACAAGTCACAATTGTGAGAGCCATTTTTTTATTTTTCATTCTGTCGGCGGAAACAAGCTTCCTTACCCATGTGATCATTTCTATAATGCAAAAACTGTTTTAATATACTAAGTGATTGTTCACTTCAAAATTAAAATTCTGTCATCATACACATCACCCTCAAGTTTTTTCAAACCTGTATGGATTTCTTCCTTCTGCTGAACACAAAGGAATATATTTGAAGTATTTTTATTTTTCCTACTATGGAAGTTAATGGGTCCAGTTTACAGTTTGGTTACTGACATTCTTCAAAATATCTTTCATATTCCATAAAAAGAAGCACAAGACAAAGAACTGAGCAAACTGAGGGCCTTATACATGCACAGAATAGTAAAAACTAAACTAGAAAGAGGTGTACATTATCAGTTATCATAGGAGCAAACTAGTGACTATGGCTGTGAACAAAATCATCCATCTAGCTGAATCATCCACCCATTTTCCAAACCGCTGGTCCAATGTGGCTACAGCGCAATTTTTTACAGGTATGAATTCCTTTTTACTCTGACTTATCAAATTCTTTAATTCAGGTTTATACATGCTACTTTCCATGACGGATTATTATTAAACAGCAAGCAAAAAGTACGCAAAAGCGGCAGCCCTTCCAGCGCACTCAGTGTCTCATGCACTCATTTTCATGCACTCCTTCAAGTGAACTATATTATATTATAGTAATGTAGGAGAACAGTGAATGAGGGTATAGGGGTTGATTTTGGAACCAGCAGGAAACACAATAATGAAATAAAAACTAAGTGTCCATTAAAACCAAACTGAAACCCAAACCTGAACATGACAGCTTGGAATACGCAAATTAAAAATAGCAGGCATAAAGTAAATACTATGTAGTGCGTTATAATTCCATTTGGAACATATGCTTTCAGATCAAGTTCAAGTGCAGCTATGACCTGTCAGATTTAGACATTGTAAATATTGAGTCTTCTGAATTTTAAAAGCAACTGTGGTGGTAAAAGAATATTAAAAATATTCTGCTAGATAGAGGGATTGAGATATGAATTAAAAGAGAAGTCTAAAGCCAACTCAAAATTAATTCAGCATTAATTGATTGATGATTTTTATCAAATAATTGATAAATTCTCAAAATCCTGGCTTTTGGAATTGTGCATGCTCTTTTTCTGTGGTATTATCTTTAGGTTGGCCTGCTGATAAAGTGCTTGTAAAGTCTTTAGTCTCAAGTAGGTTTTATTATCTTACATGGTTGAAGCTTATCCCATAACTCTCCTGATCTTAATTGCTAAACCTTTTTCTTCGTTAATCTGTCCTAGAGGACACAAATTTATAAGGTGTAGTTCATTATTTTCATAGTTAATTGGATGAGCAATTTGTGAGCTTTTCTGCATTGACAGTTCTATGCATTTTTGTGCAGTGGTTTATCTAAAATAGACTAATATATGATTTTCATATATAGATATTCTAGGTTTATAGTTTAACTTTGCCGCTCTGAGTAGTTAATTAACATTTGTTCAAAATCAAATTAGATTTTGGTGCTCATTTAATGCACATCTCCAGCCATGCAAGAAATCACCGAAGCTTATCTTTATTATAAATGTCTGTTTGTATAACTCAAACTTTGGGTTATACAAAGAATATGAATTGACAGTGCATTCAGGATAGTTGTAGCTAAAGTCTTTTGTTTTAATGTGCTCCTGCATTTTTGTAAATAACAATCACAGTAGGATAAATGTTATGTAGTTAGAACGGCCTTAATGGAGTGGTACTATCAGTCATGTTTAACACTTCTCCTTGAACTTTTTTTAATCTTGCATAATGGTTTATAACAGCCGTTTAACCCTGCATTTTGTAATCCTGTAAGTTACAGCTCTGTATTGCGATGGTAAGAGCCAATAGATCTCTTCAGACCGCTCTGTGCGAGCTCTGATTTCCTAAGAGCTAATGATGAAGGTTATTAAAGATTCAGGGCTTGAACCATACTGCGGCCATTACACTAGGCACAGTCGATAGCATGACCTTTTAGCACCGCGGCTCAATCATACGAGCGCTCAGCTGCTCAAATCCAAGCTCTGCTCTCAGACAGATACTGCGGCCTCGCAGGGCACTAGAGGAGCACTAATCTCTAAATCGAGCTCTTCCTCAATCCCTTTGAAAGTAGATAGGAAGCGTCCAGTCATGGAGTTCACTGTCCCCGTAATGACATCAGCTGGACCTTACTGGTGATTCCAAGCCAGTTGCACAAGTAGCTCTTCTGTACGGTGTGATTTATGGCATGTTTTGTAAAACGGTTAAATCTCTCCGGCTTGGGTTTGATCGTGAGGTTACACATGTTGGGTGCTGGCAGTTTACTTAAAGCTGTGGTTGGGTTTCAGCAATACAGGGTGCATATCATACAGAGGAATTCCTTTAATATAATAAAATATACAATAAATCTCCCCAGTAGGAGATTTATCCCCAATGAAATTAATATATATGAAGAGTTCAGATGCAAAAAGCCCTTAAATGCCATTTGAATTTTCTTCTGACTAGCTCATTTTTATCAAGCTTGTACATCCAAGTTCAGTAATTTCACCTAAATGACAATTGACAGGCAAGTCTCCATCTGCCATTTAAAAGTGAAATTACTGAACTTAAAATATACAAGCTTGATAAAAATGGTCATTTTAGAAGAAAATTTCAAATGGCACTTAAGAGTGTTTTTGCATCTGAACTCTTTCATATATTTGGTTTAGGGCTGACAGACCTCTGACCAAATGGTCACATTTTGCAACCTTTTTTCCTGCCGGTGGGACGACATTTTGTTAGAGGTCGCACTGGTGCCACCATCGTGTTGCCCAACTGATAAGAGCTACTTTTTATGTTGCATATGAGAAACATCAAACAAAACAAAAGTGAAACGAAAACTCGTTTGAGCTGCTCAACCCGGACCCTGACAGCACAAGCGGGAGCTCAGGTTTTACTGCGAAGCCAATTTTCAGGGGTGATGAACCTGAGAAATCAAATTTTCCTTGAGCTTTTGACATCTAAACAGATCATCGTATTATAAGAATATCTTGTAAGTTTCAGAACTGAAAACAGCCTTGTTAGTCCAATAAAAGCTTTTATTGACACCAGGCTCAGCAAACGACTCGTTTTTCAAAGTGGGAGAACTGATGACGTCAAAGAGGCTAAAACAGCACTCCCGCAAGAAGATCAACGCTCACTTCAACACGGCCGATTTTAGCCCCGCCCACCGATTCGCGCATTAACACGCATAGCTAAATAACATAGATGCCGACCTCATGATGACAAACCGGATCGAGCAACTGTAGCTAATACAGAATATTGTGCAGTGCCTGGTAGTGGAAGACAGTCACTGCATAAGCTTCCTCGGATCTCAATAGGACTACATGGATAAAACTTTATTTTTAATGACGTTCCAGATGATGATTGTCCGTCTGTTCCCTTCATTTCACTGAGGATTGTTTTGCAAAACAAGACTGGATTTGCAGACTGGTTAAGATTAAAAACGGTGCTGTGCCGTCTATATCGGATCCAACTGGAATTGTGCAACTCACGGACTCTGGGTCGAACATGTATGGGTGAATCATTCCGGTTGGCATTTTACAACATTGGACGTTTCAAAACAATTTCCCCCACGTGTATCCGACGGGTGAGTTGAAACTCATTATAATATGCAAAACTGTTATCCACTCACAGCAGTGAGCGTTTACTTCCAAGTCTTCAGTGCGAGACGCCCATAAAACCCGAGTGTTTTCCAGATAGGCTCAAAACTGAGTGTAGAAAATAGCCTATTACTTTTTGAATGCAAAAACCAAAGCGAACGTCATAAGTTGACCTCAGACAACAATATAATAAAATTTAAAAAGCCAGTTCATGACCACCTTTAAACACATGACGCCGCGTACTACACAATGCTAGGAGATCCAGTGAGAAAGCGTTTGAATTCACTGCTGCATTTATAATATTCTAGCGAGATCTAGTGAATTGCATTCAAATTCAGTGTAGAATACTCCGGAAACCAGGAGAAACATTGTGCGAATGAACAAATTAGTTGTAGAGGACTTTTCAATCCACAAATCACTATTGGTATTGAGTCAGAAATACTTAAAGGGATAGTTCACTTTGAAATTAATTTATGATATGTTTTAGCACTCTTAGGGCATCCACAATGTAGGTGTCTTTGTTTCCACAGTATTTTCAATTTTGATTTTTTTGAGTCAAACCGTTGTTGTCTATCAGTCATACACTGGAGGTTAAGGGGTTCCACCCTGTAGTCCACTCTACAAGAGCATGCACAGAGAAGTCAAAACATGAATTAATGACTCTAAATGAATAAGTACACATTGATGGCCTAAACACAAAACGAGCCGGTTTGTGTGAGAAAACGACAGCATAGTATTTATATTGTTTTACCTCTTGTAATCACAGCCATGACAAAATGATCTGATGGCACGGGCATTTCGTCTCGCGCATGCGCCGGAAGTGATCGCTGACGCGTGTATGTCACTTCTGTTTATACAGAGATTTCAGAAGTTTTACCTTTCACTAAACATATTTAGATATAACGGGAAACCGACAATGGGAGACGATTTCGGTATATCTAAATATGTTTAGTAAAGGAACTTCCAAAATCTCTGAGTAAATATTGAGTGACGTCACACGCAAGCGAATCACTTCCGGCGTAACATTGAACTGATTCATTTCGGTTCAGTTGGACATTGCACAACTGATTCAGATCACTTGGACGTCACTGTGGTTACACGAGGTAAAAACGATATAAATACTGTTCGTTTTCTCACAAAAACCGCTCGTTTAATGTCTTAGGCCATCAATGTGTACTTACATTTATGAGTCATTAAATCATGTTTAATTTGGACTTCTCTGCTGCATGCCTCCTTATGTTTCAGTCACAACTGACCTACTTTGGTTGCCCTTGAGGTGCTAAAACATAAAAAAATTAATTTCAAAGTGAACTATCCCTTTAAATGTTTGCAAAATTGCTTCAGTGTCTAAATCTAAAGCGGACAATCAAAATAAAGTTGCACCTTATTATTAATATTATTATATAGATATTGTATATTAACCAATAGTGTCATAGTATATTGGAATTGGAGAATATCAAGTACTGTCCTACATTGTTTCTTCCTGAATATTCTGTTTGATGAATGTGAACACCATTTTATGTCGATTTTTAGCATTCAAGTTTATATGGTAGATTGTGCTTTTATGACTTTTTTTTTGCACATTCTCTCTGTCCATCCGTCCCCTCCTCTCTGCTCTCCTCAGGTCAGCGAGCGAAGGATGTGAAATTGCTTTTCCCTCCATGGCCACTGACCACCTTGTGTTAGATTAATGTGTGCAGACCGGAGAAGCCAGCAGATTTTTACAGCGAGTGCGAGCTTCTCTTCTTGTAC
>JAQIUQ010002246.1:205000-212500 GCA_030378365.1 Hybognathus amarus
GTTTGCCAGATAGATTATTTATATGTAGACATAAATGACGATTAGCTAAGCCTACCCATATGGATTTTTATTAACATGTATTTTATCTTGCTTAATGTTTGCAACAGGTGAGCCAGTGCACGAATATTTTTTATGTATTTAAATTTTCTGTGGATAATTTATTTTGTTAAATTACATAAATGCCCTTCGGTACAATATCCCAACTGTTACAATAAAACATAATTTGAGCGATGTAACATGCATTTTTATTCAGTATATAAGAAATGTTTTGCTTTTTATGTTGAAGACACTATTGATATAGTGAGAAATGTACATTCTCAGGAAAATAGCCGCTTATCAGTTAATCGATTAATCGATTGATAAGGTCAATCAATTAATGATTAATGAATTAATCGAATAATTTGCATGCCTAATTAATGAGTTTTATGGCAACACTTTACAATAAGGTTTACATTAGTTAATGTATTAACTAGGGCTGTGAAACGATTAATTCGATTAATTCGCATTGCAAAGTAAAAGTTTGTGTTTATACATAATATATGTGGGTGCACTGTGTATAATTATTTTGTATATATATAAATACACACACGTATATTTAAGGAAAAATAATAATATTATATTATATATAATATTAATTATATATAAATCTATATACAGTATATATATGAAAATATTTCTTAAATATATACAAGCTTATGTTTTTTTTTTTTTTTTTGTGTTTATATATATATATATATATATATATATATATATATATATATATACACATGTATATACCCACATATATTATGTAAACACAAACTTTTATTTTGAATGCAATTAATCACGATTAATCGCTTGACAGCCTAGTATTAACTAACATGTGCAATACATTAGTTACTGTATACTATTGACTATTACTATTAGTATACTGTATTTGTTAACATTGGTCAACACAAATACAGCTTGTTAGTTAATTTTTAGCTTTACAGTGCATTAACTAATTTTAACAAGATTTGACTACATTATATATAAGTATTATAATTATATACAAATATTAAAATCAACATTAGCAAAGATTAATAAATGCTGTATACATGCAGGTCATTATTAGTTCATGTTAAACAATGTAGTTATAACTAATGAACCTTATTGTAAAGTGTTTTACAAAATACACAGTCCATGAGTGAAACCACTGATAATTGGACAAAAAAATTCAGAACTGCATACATGTACTTTTTGTAATTATTTGTGTGGTAGCAATTTAAAAAAGCAACGACCTGTTCCATATTTAGATGGTTTGTATGTTATTCTTATTCTAAGGTTTTTATCTCCGCCATTGAATAACCGTCCACACATGTCGCCCACATGGGACTGACAAAAAAGAGACGGGTGGAAGCGTTTCCCTGCTTATACAAGGAACGTGGCTTAAAAACATTATTAATTCACAACATTTAAATTCGATAAGTGCTTCGAGCCAGAAGACTACAAGGGCACTTTGGAAAAGCAAATAGCGACCTAGTGAAGAAATTGATTTTTCCTGCTGAAAATGACTGCATGATGCATCATTTGACTGCACTGCGTCCGAGTGCTTGACAGAGATAATCTCAGCAATCCCACAGGTGACCTTATCGTTCTCGGCAGGCAGGCTCGTCCGCCGTGCCTGTCTTTGTGCATGTCAAGGTTTCCTGGGCGGCGTCCTTTCGGGAACCAAAGTCAGACCTTCTCCATCTTGATGTCAAGCTGGAAACATTATGGAAAGAGGAAGAATCAGCGGTAATCTCAAAGTCAACAAAGGCCGTTAATAATTGGATGACTGAAAAATTAGAGGTGCTGCAGATAGTCTGGCACGCCAATTGTCGAACAATAGACGCTGTTTTGTGCTTAAGTGACTAGACTGCAAGGAGGCATGGGGAGAAGCAGAGAAAGAGAGAGAGTGTATGAAAGCGGACACACAGAGCCTGTAGGAGTGGGAGTGTTTTAACTGAAGAACAGATGGTTTGGCGGCACATTGTCAAGGTCAGGGAACTTTAGAAGGTTTTTTCCTCACCTTTGTTTTAGATCCTTTTGTCTTTATAGATGTTTGCACCTCAGACAGTCATTGGATTTATCTATTCCACAGAATGTATGCATTTCATTTTGCTGCCCTCATGTCTTTAAAGGGATAGTTCACTTTGAAATTAATTTTTGGTGTGTTTTAGCTTACCTCAAGGGCATCCAAGATGTAGGTGTCTTTGTTTCCGCAGTATTTTCAATTTTGATATTTTTAGGTCAAACCGTTTGTCTGTCAGTCATATAATGGAGGTCTATGGTCACCACCTCAGAGCATGCACAGAGAAGTCCAAATTAAACATGATTTAATGACTCCTAAATGTCAGTACGCATTGATGGCCTAAGGACACGAAACGAGTGGTTTGTGTGAGAGAAACGAACAGTATTTATATCTTTTCACCTCTTGTAACCACAGCCACGTCTAAGTGATCTGAGGGCGCGGAAGCGCCGGAAGTGTTTATTAAGTGTCATTGTTTACACAGAGATTTCAGAAGTGTTATTTTTCACTGTGAAGATCTAAACATATTTAGATATACAGAAATTGCAATGGAAGACTGATTTCGATACATCAACAGACAACATCGATTTTTTTTTCGCAACCGTGCAAGAGATCACTTCCGGCACTTTCCGGCGCTTACGCAGACTGAAGCTCTCGCTCCTCAGATCACTTGGACATGGCTGTGATTACAAGAGGTAAAAACGATATAAATACTGTTCGTTTTCTCACACAAACCGCTCGTTTCGTGTCTTAGGCCATCAATGTGTACTTACATTTACGAGTCATTAAATCATGTTTAATTTGGACTTCTCTGTGCATGCTCTTTGAGGTGGTGACCATAGACCTCCATTATATGACTGACAGACAAGAACGGTTTGACCTAAAAATATCAAAATTGAAAATATTGTGGAAACAAAGACACCTACATCTTGGATGCCCTTGAGGTAAGCTGAAACATACCAAAAATTAATTTCAAAGTGAACTATCCCTTTAACTCTTTCCCCGCCAGCGTTTTTTTTTTTAAAAGTTGCCAGTCACCGCAAACATTTTTGATTATTTTCACAAAATTTTCATGCCCCCTGAAGGCAATATATCAAAAGAAAGAATAGACCCTCTGCTTTTAAACAAACAGAAAAACCTTTTTTTATATTCTAGCTTAATGCATTATTTTTTATAACACTTGAATGTGGAGAGTTTCATTAAAAAAAAAAAAACAACATTTTGAGAATAATCCGTGTTTTGTGTCAAAGACTACATTCAGATGTAGGAGTTGATCAACACCCTTAAAACTTCACAGTCCTGTACCTCGTCCTGGGTCGACATTTTATTCAGTAACATTAGGCAGTTTTGATTTATATGCTGTTTAATGTTGATGATCGTGTTATTTTGATGACATATGCTTTCGCTTGTTTCTGCTTCTTCTTCACGTCTTTTGATCAGTAGATTTAGTATTATTTCAGAAGATGTGTCATAGCGCCCACTAGAGTACAACATTGAAAACATGATGGAAATAGTTAATGTAGTTAATGTGTTATCTAGAATGCTCTTTTCCATACTGTGAAAGTGAATGGTGACCACTGCTGTTCTCTTTCATATGCATGGCGAAAAGAGCAACTTGGATATTTTTTTTCATGGAAGCAAGAAAATCAAGTAAATGAGTCATTTAAGAAAATGTCACTTTTTTCACAAAAAAATATTCTAGTTGAGACACAATAATGCTGCATTTGCAACCCATTTTACTTCCGTAATGTGTCGTATTTCTGACTAATATACTCAACCACTTCCTTTTACCCATTAAAATGAATTGGGTCATGAAAAGTGGGTATTGCTTGGATGTGCACAGCTGGTGGTTTCTATATGACAGGTGATTGTAGGGTCTGACGAATAGCGCTCAGTGACATCAGCTGAACAGGCAAGTCCTTTAAGAGACTTTTAATTTTGTAGTACCATTTTTTGCTCTAAAAAGGCATAATCTTTTATTCAAAGCTTGTTACAAATGACATTAAATATGGTTTAATGAATCAATTAGCTGCTATTGTATTTACTATTATTATGCATTACCTTCTACTTTCCATTTGAATAGTATAAGCTCTAACAAAACAGTAGAATGTAAATTATTATGAAACTAAAACAACACTAGCATTTGTTCGAGTGCTATATGAAAGAAATTTGATTATATATTCTCTTTAAACAATTTTCAATTATGACGCATGACGTAACTGTTCCAGCTTAATGCTAATGGCACAGTAGGTGTGCGATATAATCGAATTGTTTGCCGTTTCTTTACTCGCAAAGCTCAGCTGCATTCATGTTTCAATAGTACAGGTAGCATATCAGTGTCCTTGAAAAAATTGTCATACTTTGATCTTCTTTTTCACTTGTGGTCTTATTGCCTTTGTACTGTACACTCAAAAAATAACTCTTTGAATGAACATAAAAAATCATGGAAAAGATGTCCACATAATTAACTTGCTTTATTTTAGCATTATGCAATTGTGCTATTCCATTTTAATGTACTTATGTTGGGTCAACTTAATTCATTAAGGTTGATTCAACTTATTTACTATGGTTGGGCACAGCCTAGTGTCATTGAATTTAAAAAAGCTCCCTGATATGGGATTCAGGTATTCAGATTCATATATTCATTGCAATATAAATTAGTTTAGTGTCACACTAATCAATTTCTAAACCATAGCCATCTATTAGCTACAAATAGCACTTTTTAGCAACTTAAATGATAAAATATGCTTCATCAACCAAAGCATTTCCTAAAAGTATTGCTGAATCAGTCTTCTAAAATGCTCTACTCTCTTAAATAATTGCAATGTAGTTAATCATTAAACACAATTATGCACTACCAAGTCTTCCCCTTTTCTAATTTTCTTAAAAACACATAAAATAACACTTAATTTTAACATGAATTCTCTTATTTAACCATATGCAAAGCACACTGGGAACTAACAAGTGCCGCCAAGTTTCAGTTAATGCAACACAAATCAATCCCATATTTAAAAGTACACATATTTAAGCAGATTGAACACAATCAAATTAAGTTTGGACAAAATGTATAGCAATTGTGTTGCAACTGTCACAGTCCCACAGGTGGGACGTTTTCCACTATATTTTTAAATCAATTATATCTTAGTAAATACCTTTAGTAATATTGACAAACTATATATCATTTCAAAGCTTACAATCTCTAGTTTCCATATTTGCTGACTGATTTTCAAAATATATTACAGAGGAACCTTAATTTTTCAATATGCAACAAGAATATTTTCATACTCATAAAGCGAGTTCAGACCTTTATTTTAAAATAGCAGAGAACATGAAAAATCATGAAAAAATGGTAGATACCTCAGTTTGTTTTCATGCCAAAAGTTCTAAAGATAGCATCCATACAATTATTTTTGGAAAAAAAGGACTGAAAAGTTTGAAATATCAAGAAAAAAATAATGGAGGCGCCCTTATATGGGCAGTAATGGAGTCTGATTGTGCCCTAGTGAAAAAGTTTGGTATGCGCTCAAACAAAATCTTACTGAAAGCTAATTTTTTTAGATATCAACCTAAAATTTGAAACACAACTTGTTCAGATTTGATGTAAAATATAAATAATTAATATTTTTACATTGTACATTTCCATAAACTCAAACTTCTAGAACTTTTTTTTCTGTTTAACTTTCTTAATTTATTTCACTTCTACAAAAATGTGCCAAATGTCTTCTTTAAAACAAGACCAATCATATGTCTATATTCCAAAGCATTCTTGAATTACAACCATTTAAGTTTGAAATGTGCATTTTCATGTCTATTCAAAAAAAAGGGGGGGGGGGTGACAGTTAAGAGGTTAAACTCATTTTAATTAAGCAATTTGAACAAGCAGCAAAATACATTTTTTGAGTGTAGCTTACGAGAGTATGTATAGATCATTTGGTTTAATTTTAGCCGATGTTTTATCCACAGCCAGTGTCAGATAGTTTGTGTGGCGTGTGTTAGCATAGCACCTGCAGTGGGTTAGCATGGGTTAGCATGGCCGCTGGGTTAGCATGGCCGCTATCGCCGATCTCTAAAGGACTCTTTGATAAGCACAATGCTCAGATTTCTCCTCATCTCTGACTGATACGGCCCCTCTCATTTCAGATGTCTTGCCCGCCGTGATTAATGTCAGGCGGAGGATCTGGCCGATAGATATCTCCAGAGTGCTGACACCAGGCTTTCCTAGCCCGTCTTTGATCTGAGCGGAGATCAGGAACGGGAATATCGGATTGGAAATATGGCGGTTTAGTGCGGTAGCTCGCTCAGAACGAGTGAGGATTTGATTGCGCTGATAATTGCCGTTTCAGAAGTTTGAGATTAATTGTAGGGTGCTTTGTCAAATTGAGAGAAAACGTGTTTATGTGGCATGTGTGGTTACTGATATTTCTGAACTGTAGTATTTGAGGAAAAAAGGCTTCGTTTCTTTGTTTCTGATCATCTTAATTTCTGAATCTCAGATCTAATCACGTTTTGAAAATTAACAAAAAAATCTATTAAATAGTTTATTATCTCATTTCTATTAAGAGTAATGCAATATTTGCATACCATACAACATATTATTATAATGTATAAATGAAGCGTTCAGATGCAAAATCCTCTAAGTGCCATTTGAAATTTTCTTCTAAAATGACCATTTTATCAAGCTTGTATATTTAAGTTCAGATAATTTCACTTAAATGACAATTAATGAGGTAATCTTCATTGCCATTTAAGTGAAATTACTGAACTTAAATATACAAGCTTGATAAAAATGGTCATTTTAGAAGAAAATTTCAAATGGCACTTAGAGGCTTTTGCATCTGAACTCTTCAAATGCTTAAACCATTTATGTGATTTATAGCATTTACCACATTGAGAAATTGGAGAAATTTTGTATTATTTAATCATAAAAATATTGTCTCAATTCATGATGATTCTATATAGAGACATTTTCCAGATTACACTTTACACTGCAATTGCAAAAATAACTGTTGATTACTGTAATTTTATTTAAATACAGCATGCAGTAAAACGTATCATAATGTATAAATACTTGAAAATGTACATAATAATATAATTTCTGTAACAGTAGTACAGTTTCTAGTACAGTAATGATTTTTTGCATTATGATAATTAGAAATTGGAGAAAAATGTCATTGTTTGTCATGAAAATATAGCCACAATTCTTAATATCTTATACAGTATATTGTTGTTGGTGTTTCCCAAAAGCTCAAGCTAGAGCCGACTGTAAGACAGCGTTTTGATTCGTGTCAGTTTTCAGAACTCGAACACTTTGTTTCTTTTTCTTATTAATCTTCGACACTTATGAGGTCTTTCTCTCAGCACTAGACGCCCTCACATGTGTTTTTATTCATAAGATTTGCCATCGCCTCGTAAACAGGGTCGAGGAAACACTATGTAAAGATTTCCATCGTCAGATATACTGCTGTGTTTTA